>CAJNIZ010024936.1:11161-22933 GCA_905231905.1 Symbiodinium pilosum
AACAGCAACCCAGTAAAGGGGGATATAGGGGTTATATATGGATGTATAGGGATTAGGGTTTAGGCTTTGGGCAATGTAGGGGTGTATAGGGATATGTACTAATAGGAGGACCCACCACCCGGTAATAGTGGTATACTAGGAATATACTAGAGCCCTAATAGAATCATTATTACCCCTTATAGTCAGTATTACAGGGGGGGTCCACCTAAAGTCTAGGGTTCAGGGCTCAGGGTTCGCCAGCGCAGCTCGGCGTCCAAGACATGTCCAGAGCTCTCTCTTTTCTATTAAATATTGACACTTTTTCTCGGATAAACTTCCATGCCAGAAGGCCCAAAATAAGCTCTCCAAGACCCATGTTGGCTCATGCTCCAGATCAAGCCCAATTGGATCAAACTGCCGCCCAAAATCGCAACTTGGCTCCCAAAGGTCCAAAATATCAAAACAAGTAAAATAGCTCAAAAACAATAAAATGGTTACCTGCACACACCCAACCTGTTTCCATACTACAGACGTTCTCACAACTTTAACAATTTCTTCCACTCTACAGAGCCCTCTAAAGTCATAAATGGCTCGACAACTGGAAAGGCTCAAAACAAACCCTGCAAGTAAACTGAGCAGACGTTCAGATTTACTTAAACCCTTCCAGCTGGCAAGCCATCAACATTGCTGCGCTGGCGCACGAGGGCGCAGTCGCTTAAAGTTTAGGGTTTAGGGCTTCTAAGGTATAGGGAATGCTTACCCAGACCCCCTAAAGGATCCAACAAATGGAACCCCTTAATAATACCCTAGGTTCCCCAATGTAGTCATGGAGTCATGGGGGTCAGTTTGGGGGTTCCATTTCTTGGATCCTTTAGGGGGTCTGAGTAATCTGACTACTACTATCAACTTTTAGTTTCAATCGGGTTCAAGGTCTGGTCCAGGGCCTAGGCTTTGAGGATATAGGATTTGACAGCCCAAGTAAGCAGAATGGGTGGACGATTAGTTGCACCATAGAAGTATAGAGCATATCATTACTGCTAGTATTACTATAACATACTATGATATCGTTGTTACTAGTATTGTTATTACTAGTTTTTATTGGGGATGTCAGACCGGAGCAGACAATGGAAGTCCTCTTTAGGCTTCAGGTTTTCTTGTGGACCGTCTAGGATACCTACACCAGACTCTACCTTCCCAGACCCCCCAAAGGATCCAAAAAATGGAACCCCCAAAATGACCCCCATTGCTACATGGGGGAACCTAGGGTATTATTAAGGGGTTCCATTTTTTGGATCCGTTAGGGGTGGGTCGCAAGCAAGGCACACGCTAGTACAGTACGGGGCCTTTGAGGGACCTCGCAATTAATGGCCTACATTGGAGGGCAAATGTGATCAGCCTGTTTACAACAAACTTCATGATTTGTGTCATGTTTCAGGCTGGACAGTCATGCTATCAAATCCTAGTGCAATCAAATTGATCACTTCAGTGTTTCTCTGGGTACTGTAGTCGTCCTCAAAATGACACCGGTGCAAGGCCACCAAATAACTACCCCGAAAGGACTCTGGCTTCAGGCAAGAAAGCTCAGTCTCCTAAGGCTTGGCACTGGGTTAGGGCACCAATCTGCTTAGTAAAGCTCATCCACTGCCACTGGGAGATTCAGAAGTGGGGGGGAGAGGGGGGGGGTATGTAGGGCTATATGAGCTATAGTCTAACTCCTTAGGGGCTTATACAGGGGATTATATAGGGGACTACCATATTGGTTACTGAGGGGTATACTAGGAATTTAGACTATGGCTCTTTTGGAGATGGTCAAAAAAATCCCAAATCGAGCAGTGCTTTTTGCAGGAGGCAACAATGTTGCGTCTGACGCTTCTTGAGCAACAGGTTGGAATGCAAAGGAGAAACTTGAGAACAACATGCAGCCCGCCCAGCGTCTCCTAAAATCAAACCAAGTAAGCTGTGGTGAAGTAGGGTAAAACACCGCAGTCCCGTTCAGCGAGCAATAAATCCTCTCATGAAAGGTGGGCTTGGATCCGGCCGCCACTGCTGCACGCGTTCCCGAAGGTCTTCTTAGCATCGCTTGGCAGGTAGCCAACCGAGAGCACAAGAAATGTCGAAAACCGAACCGTGCCTTCAGTCCAAGGCCATAACTCATGTCGGCTTTGGATTGCAATTTATACTGCTCGGGCCAAGATTTATCCGGGCTTCTGTCGTTAAGGCTGATCTGGTTGATGATAAGGGATTGTAGTGAGTTGAGCATTGCAACTATCTTCAGCTTCCTCTCTGCAAAGTCAGCAAGTGCGCATGCTGGACTACAGTTACAAATGGGATCTTGGCAAGGCGCCAAACTATTACCCTCATCAGCAAACACTGGACCAAGAGGACGAAGGCAAAGCCCGGCGAGGAATGAGAAAAATTAGCACCAAGGACTTCATAGGCATCTTTCTCTGCCAATATGGGAGTCTTTTGCGGGGGGGAGCTCTTTCTGGAGTGTCCGTTACTTTGCCGGGATGGGCCCTGCTACCGGCAATAGAGCTTAGCTGTGCCATCATACTATAATGAGTTTTATAGGGTATATAATGGGGTTATATTGGGATAATGGAAAAGAAAATGGAAACTACCATATTATAAGGATTTAGGATTTAGGGCTTAGGGTACATTGGGGTCACAATCTTCATAGCGACCTTGGTGCAGTGACACTTCTGGTGCAGGCAGCGCAAATGCACTTATTGACCGCAGGAGGGTAGCTGCCCAATCTTCAAAACCAGTCGATCTGCCCGCCAACTAAGGGATTCTGAAAGAAAATCCTTGGTCATGCGAGCCGTAGTCCAAATTCCTGTGTAATCCCCTAGATCAACCCCCTTTCAGGAGTTTAGGCGATAGCTCATGTGCCAAGCTAGACTACATGGGAGAACCGCAGAGCACCAGGTCCGGCAGCAATCCTTAAATCCCTGTATTACCTCAGTCTCCATTTAATTTTCCATTTTCTTGTCCATTTGATTCTCCACTATAGCGGTAATATCCCTAAACCCTCAATTCTAAATAAGGGTTTCCAATCTATTTTCCATGTTCTTTTCCATTTGACTCTAGGGGTAAATTGAACCCGAGACTCCAGGCCCTCCCTGACCTCTCAATGCCCGGAGACATTAGGGTTGTATTGGGGACATATTGGGATAATGGAAAATGAAATGGAAGCTACTAGTTAGGATTGAAGGTCTAGGGCTTGTAAGATGCTAGGATAAACACGGAAACCTGGGAAAATCCCATGGATTCATTCCCATAACCCCTTGGGCATTCACTACAGGCCCCAAAAGTCTATCTAGAACCTCCTGCCCCTAAACATCGTTCACCCCATTCCATCTTCTGAACAAACATGCATCTGCCTTTGGCAACCCAAATAGTGGCCCAGAATTTCCAGAAACCTCACAAAACTCAAACACTAAACGCTAAACCCTAAGCCCTAAGCCTTGAACCCTAAACCCTATTCCAATCGAGGACAGCATCCCTCAAACTTTCGGCTTAGTAGTGCGGTTCAGCCTGGTCCTTGGTCTAATGCCAGAGTTGTCAGCTCCTCATACAAGCTAGCCTCTAAACCCAGGTTTAGGGTTTAGCGTTAGGGTGTAGGGTTTAAGGAACTCTTTGTATCCCAATTAAAGACCCCTATACTACTCTCCTGTATATCCCCTGTATAACCACTTTCGCAGAGTTTAGACTACAGTACATATGGAGGGGCCCTTTTCCTGCTTTTGGGTTGGCTTGGCGTGTACCTTAGGTACTGCAGTAACAGTCTGTAATAGGCTTAGTAAAGGGGGCCTATATGATATGACTATATGTAATTCATTTGTAAGGCGTATGTAACTCATACTGGGTGGGGGCAGTACCCGCACCCAATATGTCCCCAGAAAAAAAAAGCTCAGAATGAACGCTTTGTAGGAGGAGCTATACTGTAGACCCGTGATTAACAAACCCCCTCTTATCGGGATTAGAATAGGGGTCCTTATTCAGGCCCTTAAAAGGAGGAGTCTATTGAGTCTATTCATCACGGGTCTACATTACTTCTGACCTTAGACCTTGCTCAGCGTCTGGACGCAGAGCTATACAGCTACATGCAAAGACATGGAAGTTTCTCGAAAAGCCCTACCCCTAAAAGTCCAAAAACGATCCCAAAAGGGAATTTGGTAGCCCACCCACAATGAATGCACTTTGACGATCATGTGGCGATATGTAGTGTCGGTTTTTATCAGGTGGGTATTGGTTACCCAAACCCTCTATAAACCCTGTATAAAGTCAATTGTCATTTCATTTGTTCATTTTCCAATTGATATTCCATTATTGCCATTCCCTAGACCCTATATTCCCTGCATGTCCCTTTTGACTTCGAGAAACCCCCACACGGGCAGTCCCAACTTCAGGCTTGTCCAGCTTCAAAGTAGGAGGCGCGTCAGCATGAAGAAATGGGAAATGCCCGCAGAAGCCGCCTTTATACGTGCCGGATCTTCGGACTTGTTCAGAGTAAGGGTTTCAAGCTTAGGGTCTGCCCCATAGAGACGCCCATGTCTCCTATGTGAGCATTTCCGGGAACATTGATTCCCCAATCATACCTTCACATGCTATAAACTAGCTGCTAGCTGTTATACAGGTACCGTTAAAGAGCAAGCATTCATGTTTTGAAGCTCCCATATTATTCCCACAAATCCCTAGGGTCTCTAGGGGGCCCTTTATGTTGACCAGCCCTCATACTGTTTGCTTCAGGACTGAACCTGAAGAACCGGCAAGTTTACATGCAAAAAAAACAGGAGTGGATCAAAATGCGGTTCTCATTTGGTGGGCTGTATATTCAGCAACTTTATATCACGTGATACGTATGGAACCTACTTTTGACCCTAGCCAAATAGCCTCCTCTGCCATGCACGTCCCGCTCCATCTTAAGGGATCGGTGGCCTGCAACCCTCAAAGTTGTTGTAGCAAAAAGTGCTATAACTATCAGTTCAGGGAGAACTTCGGGTAAAGACGATGCTCTAGACACTGCCTAAAGAAAGGCACCAGTTTCATCCTCTTAGCCGTCTACCATGGCATCACTCAAAGAAATCTCCGCCCTTACATGCCAGAATGGCTTTGGAGCGTCAATGTTCAAGGTGAGTGCGCACTTCTGCCGCCAGGTGTCTGCCAAAAGTGGGCTCTCTACCCTATAGACATGTCTCAAATTTTAAAGCTCTCTGGAACAAACACTCCTATTTGCCTTTACCTAGGTGATTGCCGGGGACACGTCAGCATGGGCTCACGGCTCTGTTTAAACATACAGGCGTCGCTCCCTTTGGGAAGGACTCTGTGGAGAATCAAACGCAGCTCGGTAGGTCAGAGCTGGGATGGGATTGCAGCGATTTTCCGCTTCTGGGGTGCCCCAAACCCTCTTTTAAGGGTGCCTAGAACAACGTTGCCACATAGTGGGTCCTTCCGTTTTGAGACATAGCTAGAAGTATTTGCCAGAAATATTGTTGGGCCCCTCGTCTCAGAAATCACTAGATCGCGGGAATGAGTCGCGCGCTACACCTCCGATTCCCATGTTGGGCAGTCTCTCTTCAAGCGAAGCTAGACTTCGTTCTGAAAATGTCCATGGGAGGTGTAGCCGACTCGTACACCCCAGACCAGTCAGTTTGTAGATCGGCGACCGTGGTTCACCGCCGGAAGTGTAGGTGAAGAGTCCTCCGTCGAAGTTTGGTGTTTTTTGTTTTTCTATGGCGCCTCTTTGCTTGACGCCCAGCATACAGAAATGCTTGTACAAGCAGGCGCTATCCACCCTCTCAGAAGTTCCCCATCAAATGCTTGGTGTTCAGAGCTAAAGGCTTACGACATGAAAGGAATGCATGCCTGACTAACAAGATTTTTTGACCTTGAAGTCTTAAGGGACAGTTGCTGAACAACTAAGGTGTGACAGTGCGCCTGCTAGTGCACGTAAGACGTCCTTGCAGACTTGTTAAGATCACCATGCAAACTAACACTGGTGAGAACAAACCTGGGCAGGAAAAGACATCTTGCAGTCAAATTTGGTTTCTCGGGCTCGCTTTGGTGTCTGCTAGCTTCCAAGCTATTGTTTCATTCAGTATGATGGTGATGTAAGTTCACATGCTCCATTCAGGGCTTCGGAGGCTTTGTTTTGGCTACGCCTGGCCTGACCGCGCAAACAGTAACGGGGTGGCACACTTTCAAACGCAGCAGAATCTGGCCAGAGCCTTCAAGGATTCCATGCTTGCCGGAGAACCTCGCTTGTTAACACAATCAAATTTTGTTGCAGTAGCGGTAGCTGTCGAGCGGCTTGGAAGTAGAGGTCCGGCTTGCCACCATTATCAAGCGCTGCTGCTGGAGCGAAGGCACAAGCATGGAAGGGTTGACATAACATAACCCTAATATTACCCCAGTATATCCTTAACATAGCCCTGAACCCTAAACCCCAATGGGCATCCATCATGATCAACATCATCATCATGATCACCGTCATCCCTACCATCCTCGGCAGCACGACAGGCATGTAACCACAAAAAACAGCCAAATGAGCCATTGTCTAAACTCCTAGTATCCCCCTTAATGACCCCTATAATAGTCCCCTATATGACCTCACTAAAACGGTTTAGACTATATAGCTCAGAAAAGATGCAGCTTAAGAAACCATTCTCGCAGCGCTGTTCTGCAGACTTCATGTATACCGAATATGTGCTGAATAACCTTGCTCACCTTCTTAGCCAGTCGGTCCGTCCTCGGTCACCGTGGGCTTTGCGGACACAGAGCTCTTGGGTGCGTTGGAGGTAGCGATCTGCGGCAGTCGCTGTTTCGCCCTGCAGAACATGGAAGAATGCCAAATTCCGCAAGGGTGATCCGTACTAGAAGACGCCATTTATTTGCAAAAACTCCTCAAACCCCATGACTATCTGACGCTGCAGCGAAGCTTTGAAGACTTACGGGCATGGGCTTCATACTTCCCTGACCCCTGAAGCACTCCGACAGAACCGCAAGTTTGGGGGTTATATAGGCATTATATGGGGGTTATTGAAGGATAATGGAAAAGAAAATGGAAGCTACTATAGTATATTGGGGTTATATAGGGATAATGGAAAAGAAAATGGAAACTACCATTTAGGGTTTAGGGTTTAGGGACTTTCAAAAACAAAAACTGAAAGCTTCAAGCATCATGAGGCCCGCGCGGGTAAACGGACCGCCTGTGGAGCTCACCAGCTCCAAGCCAGGGTCAAAATGGGAAGGTTTGAAGAATCGCTGGGATAATTGAGGATGAATGGAAAAGAAAACGGAACGTGAAATGGAGACTGGGGTCATATGGTGGTTATAAAGAATAGGGGTTCAAAAATCAGATTTCTGGAGTTCGTATTCTAGTAAGGACTATGGTATGTCGGTTTTTGTTAGTTAGGACCCGTTTGCATGGCAACCCCCATATACATTTAGGAGCTGTACCAGCGCCAGCAGCAGGAGGGGGAGGACCAACAGGAATGACGGCTGACAAGAGATCATGCTACAGTCACCGCGTTACTGGTAATAACAAAAATGGACCCTGAACCCTAAGCCCTAAACCCCACCCAATGCTTGTAATACAAAAGTACAGGACACTCCTGAGGACCAGCTGCGCTACGGTGAGGTAGATTACTGGGTTGCTTTTGAGGAACTTAGACTAAATGATTAAATTGCTACAATAAGGAAAGCCTACTGTTTACTGTATACCCTTAATGTAGTAACTTAATCTAAATTCCTTAACAGCAACCCGGATTAGATCAAACCTGATATGCTGACCGTACTGGAGTAACTGCAAGCTAAATCCCACCAAGTCCCCCAAGCCTGACTCCCTAAACCCTAAACCCTAACAGAGCTGTCTGCCTGAAGCCTCGTCGGGAGACTGGATACTTCAAAAGATGGTCAGAAGTCATGCTGTGATTTACTAGTTAGTTACCGCATTACAACTACGTACTTGAGGAAGGTTCAGACTAGTTTGGCGGCTGGGTGCTTCAAAAGAAGATGGCCATAAGTCATGGTACGCTTAAGTACCTTACAACTACTTCAAGAGAGATCAGATGACCGTTATTGCCCGACTGTAATCCCTTGCCGGGAACAGGCCGACAGAACCCGCCTCCATACGGGGGCAGGTGTCATGTAAGGTGACCAGTCACGAAGTGACTCCTGCATCAATTGTGGTGCAACTTTTCGGTGAGAAAGCGTCAGTGATATCGAGTGGGAAGAACCCTTTCCTCAACATGAACTCCCGGTGAAGTCCGTTATATCTTTGCTCGGGAACTTCAACATCACACGGCAGGGTCGTTCTGAAGTGAAGTGAGGGGAGCAGCTGTCACGTAATTACATGCTTCTCACACGTGCTCATTGAGGATTCAGAGGCGCATGGTGCTTGCATTCAAAAACTCACTAGGATGTGGGCACGTACCGACATACGGGGTCAACACCCGGTTCAAGAGAAGCTTGCCTTTCGTTTTGACACCAAATCCCGTGTGCTCGGCGAAATTTAGAGTCGCTGCTTCCGCTGTGAAGGAACCGGTGACATTAATGGGGCCTTGTCTTACAGCATGTGGCATGCAACGCAGCATATAATAGCTTCACAGATTACTGCACAGGAACACAGACCGGTTCACAGCCATGCACAAGCAAGTTGATTGGGGTCATGACGCACATGCAAACCACAGGGATGGAAGCAAGCAAAGGAAACAGCATGCAACCAACACACAAGACTGGGTTGCTGTTAAGGAACTTCAAGTAAGTACCCATATAGTAACCACTATGGTTTCCCCAATATAGCAACTGAAAACAAGTTCCTCAAATCCGTATATTCCCCCAGCGTTCATTTCAGTTTCCATTTCTTGTCCGTTTGATTCTCCATTATAGGGGGATAATATCCCTAAACCCTAAACCCTGCTTCACAGCAGTCGAGAAGATTCCTGGAGGATAGTCTGAAGTTGGTTATTTCAGCCGCAGTGCGCAATTTAGTGCTAGCAGCATGAAAGAGCTTGCCGGCATACAGCAGATAGACGCAAAACCCACAGAAACGTCCGCCTCACATGGACAATGACAGGTGGCGGCACTAATTATGTCATGCCATCATAGCTAATTATCCGACACTTCTTTGAAACTTTGCCCGTGCATCCTTGCACTACAATAGCACCATGGACGATAGCACAACAACAACTATTCTTTGGAAACTCTGGTAGTATCATTGCGCTTTTGCAAACTGTGTTAGTATTATTGCGCGCTGTTGCAAACCAGTAAACTTTGGAACTAATCCCTTCCCCCCGCTAACAAACGACGTTGTTAACATTCTAAATCAAATTTCAAAAAAAAATCCGCACGGATTTGTAATAGATCCTTTCATTTGAAACCCTTGAACGATAAACAACCTTAGGAAATCAAGGATGTCCCCAATTCCAAGAGGACTTGCAGAAGATTCTGTTAGATGACATCCTTTACGAAACCATCTAAAAACCAATGATAACCCTTTCGAACCAAGGAGATCCCTCGTTTCCTTTGGTTCTTTCTTGTAAACTTCTGATTTTGCTCACAAGCCCGCCCCTTATTCGGTATTACGCCCTAAGCCCTAAACTCTAAACCCCTTTCAAAAGTAATCTTGGCAATTTGAAAAATGGTCTGCAGGGAGTTTCTGGAGTTGGAGATTCTCTGGGAGGAGTATCTATTATTAGGGGGCTATCATTGCGGGGAAGCGATGAATTTCACAACATAACGTCTTCCAAGTACAGTATAGTATAATATAGTATAGTGTAATATAGTACGTGTAGTTAAATATAGTATAGTAGAATATTATATAGTACAGTATACTATATTATAGAAGAAAATCCTTTTTGATCCCACTTGGAACCTGATGCAGCCACACCTGGCCTCCTTCGCACTCCAATCCGCTCCGGCCGAGTTGTAGTTGGGAGCCTCCTGGACCAGAGCGAGACTCATAGGTTCCGTCACTACCCACCTTCTATACTACCACTACCCCTATAGGTTCCCCCTTAGTTAGACTTTATTAAACCTAATCATCCCGAAATAACCTTAATTAAGGGGGGAACCTAAAGGGGGGTAGTATAGAGGAGGGTAGTAAGGGAAACCTATGAGAGACTATGCAATTGTTTGTGGGAATACCAAAGCTACCGGGCCGCCAGAACATGTTTCGACCTGCTGCGGAAGGATGTGAGAGCTTGGTAGCGTGCTTTTGAACAGCGGTATCTACAGTGTTTGGAGGCACACGAGAAATGACTTTTGTTGTTCATGGCCATCTTCGGCTTACCGAAGAGCCAACTGCATGCTGGTTCCTGGAGAACTTGTATTGGTAGCGTGCTTTTGAACAGCGGTATCCACAGTGTTTGGAGGCACATGGGAAATGTTTTTTGTCGTTCGTGGCCATCTTCGGCTTACCGAAGAGCCAACTGCATGCTGGTTCCTGGAGAATGTATGCTGCAGATACAGAATTCTCAGCAAGTTCAGGGCAACCTGCCATAACACGATTATTCTAATATTTCTATTTTGGTTACTATTATGATCATTACTATTTTAACCTGTTGTTATTATGACTCCTATTTCTATTAGTATTCACTAGTATGGGTAACACTCAGATGTACAACAACTATTTGCTAAGCCTCCACAGAACCGCAAGCCCAGGCGTCTACTCTCCAAAGAGGGGCCAGATCTGCTTTTGGGTTTAGGGATAAGGGTTTAGGATTAAGGGTTTAGGGTTTAGGACTTATGGGTTTAGGTTTAAGGGTTCAGGGGTTCAGGGTTTAGTGTTAAGGGTTTAGGATGTAGGCTTTAAGGTTAGGGTTAGGCTTCAGGGCTTTGGGTTTAGGCAACCGGAAGCCACTCCCCAGTGGAAACCTTATTACTGGAACTCACAAAACGGGACTCAGTTTTAGAAGCCCCTAGCTCTAGGGCCACCCCCATCTCCGCCGCCTCGGAGGCTCCACGACCCGAGACATGCAAACACAACCAACATCTAAACACAAGCTTCGCAGGTCTTTGCGAAACCGCGCCCTTCAGACCTTGAACTTGTTAGTGAATAGAGAAAGGCTCCCAGGTGCTTAGGAGGGAATGGGGGAATGGATCCCTGTAGTAGTCCCTATATAATCCCAATGAAAAAACCCTATAATCCGTTCCCCCATTCCCTCCTAAGCACCAGGAAGAAGGACTGGAGGAATGAAGCCCCAAGAAAGCGACCGAAGCCTGCGACTTCTGCAACTTGCGACAAGGCTTCACTGGGCCTTTTGTAGGAGGCCATGGCTTCAAACTTGATTTTGTTGGTTTCAAACTTGGGGACTTTGAGTGGATTATAGGGATACCTACTTCCTAGGCCCAAGTGCATCCTGGTGCTTGGATCTAATCTGAAGCCAGGGCCAAGCTGGAGTGTTTACAGTCTAGGTGGGCGCTCCCCAGACCCCTAAAGGGTCCAAAAAATGGAACCCCCCAAAATGACCCCCATTACGACATTGGAGAACCTAGGGGAGTTCCATTTTTGGGTTCCTTTAGGGGGGTCTGGGTCTTGACTGTTTTTGGGAGCTTGCTGGTTTCTGTGTTTATGTATCGGCAGCGTGGATTCCGTGGATAGCCATTGCGATATGGTGGCTCAACTCTTGAAAAAGGTGTCCGTGTCAGGGCTCCCTCCGAATATGTTGGACAACCAAAACCTCAACCCTAAACCCTATATAACCCGTTATAGTAGTTTCCATGTTCTTTTCCATTATCCCCAATATAACCCCTATATATATATATCGGTATAGTATTTTTAAGTGCCCC
>CAJNIZ010024936.1:23096-58176 GCA_905231905.1 Symbiodinium pilosum
ATATATATATATATGTACATAAATCCCTGACATACACAGGGACATTCACAGGCAACTCAACCCAAAGAAATGCTAGGGGGGTAGGGTATAATATAGTTATATAGGGAATAATTAGGGACAAGGGGATCAGGGTGTAGGGTTTCTAGTACGCATTGGGTTCATATTAGGGTCGGTGCAAATCTCTGATGAAGTCACAAAAAATCCCGCTAATGACAGTTGTAGAGATTTGGTGGACCAACTGCAAGGCTGTGCCGGCAAGATACTAATTGTGGTGGCGAGCACCAATGCAGAGCAACCGATAGATGGCGGGCATACACCTATCCCATCTCCTGCCACCCCTAAACAAACGCTATCCTACAGTACATCACCCCGTTTTACGTCCACAAAATGACACGTTGGACCTCAAAGTTGTAAATTGTGCCTGCTTCAGGCCCTTTCGCTATCTGCATCCCGGGACGAATCCTTCCTATGCCGTATCTCAAGTCCCTAAACCCTGACCCTACCCTAAACCCTAAACCCTCCTAACCCTACACCCTAAACCCTAAACCGCAAGAAGCCTCGGGAAGCGAGGCTGCTGATCATCCAGCGGGTCAGCTCACGCTCTTGCTGGACGTTAGCCAGCTGCAGCTTCCTTCCACTATGGGCTGTTAGACCTTAAGGGTACCTTAATCTACCCTTAATAGGGTCCAAATAGGGAATTGTAGGGTCTAAAAGCCCGTTGTGGTTGCAGCATGTACAGAGCAGGGGCTGAAGGAAGACGAAAGAACATGGAAGCTGTCACGTATGGGTTTCAGTTTTAGGGTAGCATGACTTGCTGGTTCTAATTGGTAACTTGTAAGGAATGATGAAAACTTCGAATGGAACATGCAATGGAAATTGGTGTTTGCTGGGATACATCGGGTTTAGGCTCAAGGCCTAGCTTTCTGGTAACCCCCTAATAACAGGGCGTTGGTCATGTTCTGTTCCATTCCTTCCTTCGCTCTACTAAGTTACTAGCAACCCACAAGTGACTAGGATTTAGATGTAGGCCTCAGCGCTTGTCAGGGGTCTTGGGTAAAGTAGCTGGAACTTCATGTGGGGTTGCTTTCAATCGGCAGAAGAATGTACAAGGCCGCGTTTTAGATTCCATAAGTGCCTGGGTAAAAGTGTTTGAGGGTCCCTTTGCGAGCAGTCTCTGCAATAAGGATCAGCTCTATCGGGAGACCCCCATTTTGAGGAGCCTCCATTTGTGAGAGGCAGATAAGAGGGGTCGGTAATTCAGGGGGGGTGGCAGAAAAGGGAAAGCCACCATAGCCAAGATCAGTAAGTTGGAAAAGTATTGCAACTAAGATTGAGTTTCTTACTGAAATCGTATTTACAACCAATTATTGCGATGCATAAAGGATTCCCCTACTGTGACATCTCAGGATAGCGATCCTGTGTAGCTACAACACAGGACGTCTTGCTACTGTTCCAACAGGTTCTGACTGCTAGTCCCACACTGTGCTTCTGAGTGATCGGAAAGCGCTTCATTGGCTTTTCTTGACAAACCGAATCTTCAGGCCATGCTCCACTCACCTCAGGACCGTCGGTCTCTCAAGACAAGAATAATTTCTGTGTAAGACTAAAATTTCCAGAGCAAAAGGGAAAACAGAACAGGGAGTGGTGGTGGAGGAGGCAGTAGCAAGGCAATAGTTGCAAAAGGACGCGACATCAAAGTGCCTGGCCTCTTCTGCAGCCACTTGTTGATCTGTGCATCATTGAACATGCGCAACCTAGGAACATGAGCCGTAGTCTAAACTCCTAGTATCCCCTTAATAACCAGCACAATACCAGTACAATAGTCCTCTATAGATTCTCCTATGTAACCCCCTTACCCCCTTTAAGGAGTTTAGACTATGGCTCATTGCAACTGTTGGTTTTAGGGTCAAAGGTTCTTTCAAATGCCAGGCAATGCCAGCTTTTGGTTCTGTGCTGACGGAATGCTGGCGCGCTTTGGCTTGGCCTGCTGACGAACCCCATGTCTGACCACTGGGCTGTTAGACCTTAAGGGTACCTTAACCTACCCTTAATAGGGTCCAATAGGGAATTCTAGGGTCTAAAAGCCCCTTGTGGGTAGGCTTAGGGTTTGGGGTTTCGGGTTTCGGGTTACACTCACCCACGACTATGGGAAAACATGGGGTCTGTTAACAAGTACTGTTTGGACAAATCATCCTCGCTTTGACGAGGAGCCCTTGGAAGTTTGTCATCTACTTCCCCACTTGTATTAGGTATTAGACACCCCCCTCCCCCGTTGGGCACATCTTCAATACTTGGGCAGTGGTAAGGGGATTCGCAGAGGTTCAAAATCTGGGGTTCTATCCCGCATGGAGGAAGTCTTTTATCAGAGGGTGCGACACATTGCAATTGAAGGGGTTATATAGGGGAACAATGGAAATTCAAATGGAAGGCGCCATATTCTTCAGGGATTAGGGCGTTATCACCTGGACCAACAACGCTCCACCAATTGAGTAGTGTTGTTCTTGGTGGTTGAACCCAGTAAGATTATATTCCTTATATAAGATACTATACCCCATAGAATCTTACTCTGTATTGGTTACCATAATCTCCCCAAATAAAATACTACTCAATTATAGTTTGACTCACACCAGGTCACCTTGAGCAACCGGCAAGTTGAAGCCACATGCACGCAGGCACAACAATATGAGCTACAGTCTATACTCCTAGTATCCCCCTTACCCTTAGTAAGGCCTATACTCCCCCATATAATCCCCTTTAGGAATTTGAGACCCTAAGCCCTAAGCCCTAAACCCTATGTAACCTCCTTTAAGGAGTTTAGACTATATGGCTCATATATGCCATTGTCTAAACTCCTAGTATCCCCCTTAATAACCCTTATAGTAGTCCCCTATATAATCCCCTATATAACCGTCCTTTAAGGAGTTTAGACTCTGTAGCTCATACGTCAAAGGGAGGCTCTTGTGCCCGTCAGGCCGAGCGGTCGTTGGCAAACTGCTCCAATATGTTCAGCAACTATGAGATACAAACTACAACATACTACAATATACTAAAGCATACTACACTAATATATTATCACAATATACGATTATATACTAGAATATCTTACCATATTCTTGTAAAATAGCTTGGCAATGGATAACTGGCTGCTCGACTGCATCTCTGTATGGCAAGGAATTCCAGCACCGAGGCCAGTGCTTGGAGAAGCTAGAATTAGAAGGTGTAAATGCCAGAATAACCAGGAACACGAACCGCAAATGACAATGACAAGGGGTCATCCTCTCACAGGCTTCACTCGCTGGATGGGTCAGGACGAGTCCATCTCAACACAATGAGAGGAAATGGCCGGCCAGCATCATCCACAGGTTTCCGGTCGATATCGACGAAGCCGCAACGGTGGTAGAAAGTCCATGCTTTGGGATTCTGCTCATTCACCTCCACTGTCAGCGAGTTCTTGCCAGCTTTTGCCGCGTCCATGAGCAACGTTCCCAAGCCCTGGCCCTGACACTTCGCATCAACAAAGAGTGCATCGATGCTGTCTCCTGACATGGCCAGAAAGCCAAGAGGCTTGTCATCACCAACATCCACAATGACATCGGGCACAACATTTGGCAGGAACTTGTCTTTCACCTCAATGGCAATCTCAGCAAGTGCATCTTCTGATAGAAAGCTGTGTGTGGCTTGCACAGACGCGTGCCAAAGGTCAAACAACGCCGTCTGTTCATCTGGCCGGGCCTGACGGATTGCATAGCGGGCTGCCATGGCTCCAACACAAATAGACACAAACCTGGCGACCATCCCTAACACACTATAGAACCCGGTGTCCTATTGTGCAAGGATCGGTGTATGACAACTTGACAAACAAGAAGCTGGCAAGCAACTGGTTTGCTGCCAGGATGTGCTGGCACGACCATCTTTACTGGCTCGAATTTGGCCTGGACTGACTTTAGCTTGTGATGAACAGGCGCGCGTTTCAGCCTACGTCGACATCGACCGTCAGAAATCTGCACCATACTTGCCATTTCAAGCAACAGTGAAATTAAGGTCTGACTCCGAATGACAAAGAACCCTGACCAGCAAATGCCAGGATGCGTCTATTTGTAACACGTCAGGCCCTCAGGGATACCGCCGCAAAAACGATAATAGTAGTTTCCATTTTCTTTTCCATTGCCCCCAATATAACCCCAATATAACCCTAATATAACCTTAATGTAACCCCAATATAACCCCAATGTAACCCAAACCTCTATGGTCTCCTGAAAGGATCCCAGACTTTGATTCAATGGGCACCCGGCTGCTCGTCTTCGTGCCTGATCTCGGCTGACCTCGCGTGCACGCTTTTTTGGGCTTCTCGGAAAAACCGTGTTTGCTTGGTCTTTGGAACTGTTACCGATTCAGGGTCAAAGCTTGGGCAGCAAAACTGCACTGAATTATGTGTGAGGATTGAGGTTTTGCATCTGCTATGCATAACACAAGATGCTACATCTGCAGGAAGCTTGGACTGTTTGGCTGCTACTGGATAGGGTTGCATCAGAAATGGTAGGGGTATTGGTTGGTCGGAGAAGGTGGCCAAAAGCATGCGCCCGATTCAGGGTTGGGTGGCGGATGGAGTCTGAGTCTGATCCCTGCCAGCTGCTACTGACTGAATCAAGGTGGGTCAGCCATACTGGACACAAGCAGGCGATGATGGTGCCCCCAAAAATCCAGGTGCAAAATAATCATATACTCGCCCAGAACCTGTACCATGACTACCTGCTACCCAAATCCAAAGTACCGAATCATTATTGGGTCCTGGGACCCTCGGGGACCATGCTCTCAACTTACCTCTAATTACGCAGGCTCTCCAAGCAAGTGCCCTAAACCCCAAACCCTACACCTTAAACCCTAAACAACCCTATTAACAACCCTCCTCCCTAAACCCAAAACCCTTAACCCTAATCGACCCTAAACAGCCCTTGACAACCCTAAATCCCAAAAACCTTCAACCACTGTGAGGACCTTGAGACCAGCTCAATCAAGACCTGACTGCGCAGACTTGTCTATATGAGCTATAGTCTAAACTCCTTAAAGGGGGTTATGTAGGGGATTATATATGGGAGTACTATAGGGGTTATTAAGGGGGATACAAGGAGTTTAGACTACAGCTCATATGGTAATATTGGGGGTTCTGCGGGTTACCGTAATAAATTGGGGTTATAGAGGGATAATGGAAAAGAACATGGAAACTACTATTTGGGGTTTAAGGGGTTTAGGGTAGTTTTCCAATAGAGGGGACCCAATATAGACGCCAAATACTACGATCCTTATTATGCGGACCCTCCAAAATGATAGCCTAATTTTCGGAAACCCCTATATCTGCCCCAGAGCTGCCCCTCCCACGGGAATCTTCCCATAAAGTGAGTTTGATTGGGGATTAGGGTTTAGGGTTAGCAGTTTATGAAGGGTTTGCTATAAAAAAAAAAAAAAAAGCAAAAAACTGAAAGCAACATATTCAGGACACCTCTAACCGCCTTCTTCCTAAACCCTAAATAGTGGTTTCCATTTGCGTTCCCACAATCCTAAACCCTGCACCCCGCACCCTACACCCTACACCCTACACCCTAAACTTTAAACCCTAAACCTTGGACCCTAAGCCCCCTTTTAGGCGCCCAGCTTGGTGACCTCCTGTCTCCAGCCTTTCGGATCAAGGAAGCTTAGCGCAAGTCACAACTGCAGTTCCATGCCCGCTTGTTTAGGGTTTAGGGCCTAGGGTTTAGGGTCTAGGGCCTTGGGCTTAGGGTTTAAGGCTTAGGGCTTAGGGTTTAGGGATTCAGCTTTGTAAAACTGGCCATGTAAATTTGGAAACAGCCAGGAGCGAGAATCCTTCTTCAGACAAATCTATATCTGGGAAGTCGTCAGACAAAGCCCCGTTTGGGCACTACACATCCATGCTAGAACTGCAACTATGAGTTGAAAAGTTCCGTAGCACTCTAGATGGAACTTGGAAGAAGATTGCGTTCCCGCATCATTGCTTGGTCCCTTGGTCCCTGCGCCTAATGATGCAGAGCTCAGAGAAGCCTTCAACCTCTGCCCATTAAAACACCCAAAGCCGAGACTCTCTACCAACAAGGCTTACCTCTAAATCCTAAATTAAAAACTGCATCAAGAGTGCAAGGATTTCGTATCTGTCCTTCAGATTACATCTTAGTAGAACATGTGAAAGAAAGGGGACAATCACCCGTGCATCTCGCTCAGGTCTTTCCCGCATCCCGAAAAAGAGACTCCACAGCATTTGGGGCCGAGAACAAAGGATTGCCAACATCATGTTGAGGTCACTTTGAGGCACCCTATACTATATGATAAGAGGAATCCAGGGCCATAAGGTCAGTTGAGCCATAGTCTAAACTCCTAGTATCCCCCTCAGTGACCCCCTATAATTGACCCCTATATACTACCCCTTAGAGTGGTTAGAGTACAAAAAGCTCATGTGAGCTATAGTCTAAACTCCTAGTATCCCTCTTAATAACCCCTGTAGTAGTCCCCTATATAAAGCCCTATATAACCTCCCTTTGAGGAGTTTAGACTACAAAAGCTCATGTAGGTTTCTACAGCACGCGCAGAGCCTCGAAGAACGGACTGCAGTGTGGACTTATGGTTGTCATTCATCTGCAGGGACGGCTTCCAGCAGAGATGAATTATTCCCCCCCCTAAAATTAGGAGTACCTTTAGAGGGATTGTAGGGGACATGTAGGGTTTGAGGTTTAGGGATTAAGGTTCAGGGTTTTCCAAACTTAGGAGTACTTTTTGAGGGGTACCTCCAACAGGGATTATGTATTTGGGCGTTGATATTGGGCTCACCCTATTTTGGGACACCATCATGGTACTATAGTGGGATTAGTACGGCAAAGGCAGCAGAGAGAATCTGTAGTCTATTCTTATGGGAGTGGATTGAAAGAATAATTTGGTACAGGGCCAGAAGATTGGGCCTTGGGCTAGCATGTGGCACCGCAATTGCTCTTTCGGGTGATTGTCCAGCCTGTGCCAATTAAACTGCTCTAGCGACCTCAGCAACCTTGAAAAATACTCCCCACGCTACCAGCAAGTACACCGAAAAATCACTCCCGGTGCCATTCTCATGCTGCGGATAATCTTAGAGCCGGATGGATTCTCAGGAAAGATCATTGGTAATTACTCAGGCTTCTGTATGATGAAGACAAAGACTTGCAGGAAAGATATCATCATCATCATCATCATCATCATGAGCAATCGTCGTGCCAGTACGGCTTACCGTTGCCATAACACAGTCAAAAGAACCTCTGGAGTCAGTCATCTCACGTCACTAACTACTTTACATTTGTAGAAAGATACGAGGGCTTCTCAGCAAAGTGTGGGGCCCTGTTTCGGGAGTCCCCACAATTAGGGTTAGAGTGTTTGGGGGTCGGCAGAGGGGCTCCCCTGTTCATGGAAATCATCCTATACAGGCATGCTTCTAAACAAAGTATGATCGCGGATCATACTCGAACAAGAACACTGACTGACAATGATCAAGAAAGGTGGGGCAATGATGGCAGAAACTACTACTACTACTACTACGACGACGACGACGACGACGACGACGACGACGACGAGGATCTTAAGGAGGAGCTCCAAAACTAATCCCCTTTCAATCCCAACATATCCGCTTTCAAGCAACTTTGACATAATCTATTAGTGGCTATAATAAGAATATAAGACGACCCTAATATAATCCCTATTATCCCTTATAGTCACTATTACTGGGTGGGGGGTCCACTTAATGAATATAAAACAACCCAAAGGGTCCAAGTACCTAATAATCATATACTTACCCAAAACCTGTACTATAGCTACTACTACCAAAACCCTAAGTACCCATTTATTGGGTACATGGACCCTTAGGGCAAGCAGTCTTTAAGGCAGGGCACTTCCGTTCGGGCGTCGGACAGGATGCCGTCGCGGAGCGCCTCATCCGCTGCAGACCAAAGGCGGCTTTTGAAACAGAAAGGGCTAACAGGGACTTTGCGGTAATTCCCCAAAATACGGGACCCCAATATAGACCCCAAAATTATTAATAGACATAATGGAGAAGAACATAGAAACTACCATAATAGGGGTAAATGGTAGTTTCCTGAAATAAAGGGACCCCAATATAGACCCCAAAATAATATAATCCTTATCATTAAGACCCCCAAAATGGTACCCCTAATTTTGGGAAACCCCCTTGTGGACGCAAAGGATTATGCAGAGATTCTTGGCGGGCCCTAGAAGATTATGAAGGCATCATCTTGAGAAACGCCAAGATGGGAGCTTCTCAAAATTGTCGGCCCCTCGGGATCGAGAACCAAGATACTGCTACAAGTCCCTATTTGAAGTAGAGTTCGGCAATATTGAAAATGTCCAGCTAAAACTAGGTTTAGCGAGGCGTAGAGTTTTAGGGTCTGGGACTTCCTGGGCTTTTGTGCTTTCTGGCCAAGCATCTAGCAGCCTAGCAAAGCAAAGACCCCAACCATGGGGATACACAACAGGCCTCCAATTTGGGTGGTTGTCAAAATTATGGTTCCTTTTTGGGTACCCTAAATATTAGGTGCCGTATTATAATAGGGATCCAAAAAGGGACCATAATTTTGACAACCACCCATTTGAAAAACAACAACTTCCATTGCAAAGGCCGACGGTGAATAAGCCAAATTTCCATTCCTGACAGATTTGGATCCCTACCAGGATGTGGTTGTTCTGTGGAGGGCTGTTAAGTCACTGTTTTCGGTGTCGTGCTCCCGTATATCAAGTAGCTTTGAACCTTCGGCACGTAGTCTCTACGCTTTTTTGTTGGAGCTGCTACTTCCGAAGCCACAGCCTACAGTATGTAGCCTTAAACCCAAAATCCAAAACCCTAAATCCCAAACCCTAAACCCAAAACCCTAAATCCCAAACCCTAAACCCTAAATCCCAAACCCTAAACCCTAAACCCTAAATCCCAAACCTAAACACAAAACCCTAAATCCCAAACCCTAACCGTAAACCCTACTGCAAGCGCATCTCCTGGAGCCTACTACTTTACTCATTGAATCCGCTACTCCTGTGACGGCTGCGCCTCCACCAGGTAGCGCAAGCCTCGCCGACGCTGGACCTGAGTCAGCTTAGACCCTAAACCTTGAAACCTAAACCCTAAACCCTGCTTAGTAGCTTCCATTTTATTATCCCAACATAACTCCTATATATACCCCACTATATTACAATAGTTTCCATTTCATTTTCCATTATCCCAATATAATATAACCCCTAGAAACGCCCTATTACATTATAGTAGTTTGCCTTTGATTTTCCACTATCCTAATATAACCACTGGAAAACCCCTATTATATTATAATAGTTTCCATTTGATTTTCCATTATCCCAAGATAACCCCAATGTAACCCGAACATCCTCAGGTGGAGCTGGGCTCCTTCAGCTTCTGGCTTACAATCTCCTGAAAAATCCCCTCCCCTTAGATTTTAGGGTTTAGGGTTTAGGGTGCATACCCCTATAGGGCTTAGGGTTTAGGGTCATGGGGACTTAGTAAATAGGTTCATAATCAACAGAATATTGGGTTATAGGGGTTATTAACCTACTTACTAAGTCCCCCTGACCCTCCAAGTAATGTAACTCTGCATACCCCACACCCCTCAACTATATTCACCCGATTGCAAAATGCTGCTGAAATGGTGTGGGTGGGTTACGCATTATTTTGCCCTATATAACCCGATTATAACCCTAATATTACCCCAATATATCCCCAATATGGTCCCTATATAACCATTACATAACCCCATATTAGGGTAAAGGGGGGTGGTTGCTACTTGCGAGGGCCAGGGGATGAGTCTGCACCGTGTTGATGAGGGCAAGGCGGCACTCAGTCAGCTGTGCAGCCATACAGTTACTATTACTAATACTACTACTATTACTATTACTATTACTATTACTACTACTATTACTATTATTAGTATTACTATTACTATTACTATTACTATTACTATTATTGGTATTATTATTACTGTTGCCTATTATTATTACTACTACTATTATTGGGTTCAGAGCTTCCTCTTCAAACCGCCGAAAAACGACAAACTTTGATTATCCTGTTTTGGGGGGACCCTTCAGAAGGATCCTAACTCTGTGTAGTCTTGCTTGATGCAACCTCCCCCCTCACACCTTACCCAGGCACCCTGCGGCCTATAATTGAGTTCCTGCTACTCTTCATGTCTTGAGTTTGCAGATCTTGACGAATACCAACCACTCCCAGGCCCTAAGCCCTAGACCGCTGAACCGCTAAGCAGCGTCTAAGTTCTGTTTTACGCTCACGTATTTTGAAGCCTTTGCTCTGATTCTCAAAGAAATTGTCTACTGATAAGTCCAAGGCCTGAAATTGACAAAGCCACGAAATAATCCCCTATATAACCTCCTCTAGGGAGTTTAGATGAGGGCTCATGTGCGGACTGTCTACACCGCAGCTTGAGGTTAGGGTTTAGGGTTTAGGGTTTAGGCTCCCCAGACAGAACCTCAAATTCTAAACCCTACACCCTGCATCCTCGGCCCCCTCGACTCTAAATCCTTATAGTCCCCCTTAAGTAGATCGAACATAGGGTATATGGGGATCTTACCATAATATACCCAAAGCCATATTCTATCTACTTAAGGGGGACTATAACCCCTAAACCCTAAACCCTAAATAGTAGTTTCCATTTTCTTTTCCAGTATCCTTAAATACACCCCAATATGACCCTAATATACTATATAGTAGTTTCCACTTTATTTTCTGTTATCCCTATACAAACCCCAGATTCTATCTACTTAAGGGGGACTGTAAACCCTAAACCCTAAACAGTAGTTTCCAAGTTCTTTTCCAGTATCCCTATAGAAACCCCAATATAACCCTAATATACTATATAGTGATTTCCACTTTATTCTCCATTATCACCATATTAACCCCATATTCTATCTACCTAAAGGGGACTATGAGCCCTAAACTCTAAACCCGAAACCATATAAAACTCTAAACCCGAAACCATATAATGCCTATATAAACTTTATATAAACCCTGAATTTAATATAATCCCTACTTAAGGAGGACTATGACCTCAGGTCCCGGCTAGTTTCGTGAACTGTGCGAATTGCTTCCTCTCACGGGCGCGCTCCTGGGCCTGCGAAAATCTCAAGCCAGCTTTAGGGTTTAGGGCTTTAGGGGTTTAGGGATTTAGTGGTTAGGGTTTAGGGGTTAGGGCTTAGGGTTTAGGGTTTAGGGTTAGGGCTTAGGGTTTAGGGTTTAGGGGTTTAGGTTTAGGGATTAAGGATTTAGGGGTTTAGGGATTTTGGGATTTCCCCAAATTGGGGGTACCATTTTGGGACTATAGGATTTTTGGGGGTCTATATTGGGGTCCCCTTATTTTGGGAAACTACCATTTAGTGGTTAGGGTTTAGGGGTTAGGGATTTAGGGTTTAGGGATTAAGGATTTAGGGATTTAGGGTGTAGGGCTTTAGAGGTTGGGGTTCAGGGCTTTAGGCTTTAGGGTTAGAGGTTTGGGGGTTTAGGTTTTAAGGCTCCAGGGTTTAGGGTTAAGGGTTTGGGGTTTAGGGCTTTGGGGTTTAGTGGCCTGCCGCAAAAACAAAGATTTCAAAGCGAACCCCCAGGATGAGGTGGCTAAGAATAGTAGTAAAAGGAGTAATAGTAACAATCAAGAATCGTAATAATACCAGTAGTAGTAATAATAATAAGAAGAAGGCTAATAATAGAAATACCCGTAAAAACAGTAATAATGATAACAATCATAGGAATCATAGGAATAAGAAATAGCCATAACAGGAATACTAAGGAGTAGGACCTTCTTTTTTGGGACCCTCCGGGGTCAGGCCACAAGCTTCTGGGTTGACTCTTCGGGGTTGGCTAGGGTGTTTGAGGATCAAAGGCAACCGGGTTTAGGGGGGTTAGGGGTTTAGGGTTTAGGCAATCCTTCAGGGGACATATGAACAGGGAAAGAGGAGCCCCAAAGGGTGAGAGTCATGATTACAGTTCCTGTCACGGTGGAGTTGTTGAAGGGAGCTTTTGTGTTTTAACTGCAGATGCTTGCGCGCACGTTCGACAGATAAGTCTTGCAAGCCAAGTGCTTTTGCTAAACCCTAAAACCCTAAACCGGCAAGGACTCCCGAGCCCTAACTCCAAAGCCCAAAACTCTCAATTTACTGGTGGTTATTAGGGAATAAGGGAATAGAATCCCCTATATAATCCCATATAATCTAGGAATAGATTCTCTTATTCCCTGCTAACCGCGGTACATGAAATGATCCAAACTTTTGGGTATGAGGCCTCCAACTGCTTGGCCACTTCCCTCATCTCCGGATACTTGCTGAGCGCATGCTGATAGCTTGACCTGAGCCGGCAAGGGTCTTCATGTCATAGTTACCAAACAAGTGGGGTCACTCCTGAGGCCCTTCCTTATTGGTAATCGACACCTGCAATTGCAAGGCTAGTAGGCCTCTAGATACATGAGTTGCACGGCAAGCTCCCATGCACGTGCAAAAGGTGGCAAGTGCTCAGTGCTCTGCAAGCCGTTCGTGCTAGACGGATCCACACTGCAGAACAGGGTTGCTCTCAAAATTATGGGCCCCTTTTGGCTAGAGATTCTACTACGGCACCTATTATTTAGGGGTACCAAGGTTGTTTAATATTGGGAACTACCCAACAGGATAGTAAAAGGGCGTCCCCGACTGTCGAAGCCCTGATTTAGCCACTCCAGCCCAGCCTGCCATTCCAAAGAATAAAGAGACAGTGTCAGGGCGGTTTGGGGTTTGGGGTTATTTAGGGTTGTGCAGACTTGCGCATGCTGCGCCCACAACTTTCTCTTCGTGACTGATCACCATGAACCACTCTTGCACTGGGACCTGAACAGAACAGAAAAACAATGGTGATTTGTGATTCTGCATAGTGGCCATTCTTCCTAAGCAATTTTGCCAACTCCAGAACTCGGAACATCGTCCGCATTTCTGAAAGCTCAGCAACAAAGACCCCCGTTTGGATTGTTACCCATCAGTAGTTCTTGCTGTGGTGCAGGGTGCCCTTCTGGGAGCCTCATGACCCCGAGCTCCGGACCGCGTCACAACAAGGACTTGGCACCTGAGATGCTTTTTGACTAATCCCCTCACCAAATGCAGGACCTCCAATCGCTCAAACAACGAGTGCTTCCAAGATAGCCTGAAATTGGGGTGGGTGGTTCATTAGTGGGAGCCATCAGCACCTGCATATAACTTGACAACAGGAGCATACATGTACCAGTGGTCACTATCATCCTTCAAGGAGAATGGAACTATCTTTGAGATCATCATTAATTTGAACTTGAATTTGGCAGTTTGGAGGGGTGTTGTGTTTCAGTTTAAAAGTTGGAGCCTTCGGTTCGGGCTCGTGATCCAGTCTTGTTGGTACCCGAAGTGTCTGGAGCCTACTTGCAGCGAAGGATCAACTCGTGACTACAACTCCTAGACTCCCAACCTTTTTAGATTAGGTGACTACGCCGTGCCCTGCTGAATTCCAGCATTTCAGCCCTGCTTGCCTTTACAACATTCCGGCATACTGGAAGCCTTTGAGTCAAGCCCGCCATGTGCTTTTCGGATAGCAGATCTTGACCCAACAAGGAGAACTGACATGAGCTGTAGTCTAAACTCCTAGTATCCCCCTTAGTAGCCCCTATAAATTTCCCCTACATAATCCCCCATATAACCCCCTTTAAGGAGTTTTAGACTATAGCTCACATGAGACAATGAGAGCTCTAACTTAGCCTGGGGCATGGTATCTGTGGTGATTGACATGGTGTACCGTTCCTGCCCGAAGGTCAACTCAAAGAAGACTTCAAGGAGCAGGTTGGGGAGATCAGCAGCCAAGCATTGGTCTCACTGATACAACACGCAGGTCTGTGTGGACTGGCAGTTCTAGGGGCGAGTCACAGAGTGATATTAGCTGCTCAGGCCTTGTCTGAGCACAGCATGTTGAATCCGAAGTGAGACCTCACCACAAAGGGCTCAGTTCTGAACCCCAAAGTGCACGCATCTGAGCTTAAAAACCCTTTGATGGCAGAGGGAACGTGAGTTGACCTATGCAGTAGAAGTTCATGTGCTCTGCATAGACAATTCCCTGGTAAGCTCGAAGCCCTCCCCGGATCTGCATGACGCAATGCTTGGACACCTCTCCAGGTTCAGTTTTACTGGGTGATTATAGTAGATTATTGTATATCATATTATATTACGGTATATTATGTTATATCATGGTTTATCTTAATATACTATGGTATATTATAGTACATTATGGTATATACTGGGGTCCTTATGTATCCGAGCTTGGCAAATGCGGCTGTGCTTGACGACCTTCTGGCCATTACATGGGGCATGCATCAGCGCCCCGCACTTCATGAACTTCTGAAGATTACATGCTTCTGCCTTGCAGCCTAGACATTCAGTCCGATCTCCCATCTTCCTGGTCCTTTTGTGGGTTTAAGGGCTTAGGGTTTGGGATTGAAGGCTTAGGCTTTAGGGTTTAGGGCTTAGGATTTAGGGCTTAGGACACAAACTAAGAAACTCAGCTTCGACCGGTGCCAACAGCTGCCCCTGCTGGAGAAGCCAGCCTTGACCGTGGCACTGCCAAGGTTCATAATGTACATCCGGTCGCCTCTGCAAAAAGATAAAGGGACTCTACTGGGAACCCCAAACAGGGAACCCCAAGAATATAGCAGGAATATAATGGAATATGAGGACCCTGGTAGGTATATTCCTATTAAATACCTCCCTTTAAAAGAAGAGTTCCAAAGCTTCCCAGAAAGCAGAGCTCTCAAACGGGTTGTTAGGGGCGCTCAAACGCATAACGCTTTCGCTGAAGATTTACGGGCTTTGGACCCCTCTCATGCTTGTGGAGTCTTTGAGCAGTTCTTTTGCAACAAGCAAAACAGTTCTGTGTATCCCAGATGAGTAATGTTTTTTTGATGGTTGAACCAAGTAAGATTATATTCCCTATATAAAATACTATACCCCAAAAGGAGGATATCATCTTACTCTATATTGGGTACCATAGTATAACCCAAATAAAATACCCTAAGCCCTAAAACCCTAAACCCTAAATCCTAAACCCTAAACCTTAAATCCTAAACCCTAAACCCTAAACTCAGATGGGGATCCTTGCAGGCTCAAACCTCGAAGACTCCCATTGGGATCCAGCTGACCTTATAATTGGGATTAAGGCTTTGGGGTGGGTTTAGGGTTTAGGGTTTAGGGGCTTGAAGGTTCATGGGACTTGGTAACTACTTCTAACTGGGCTTATAGCCCTACTTATAACCCTCCTAAATGACCTTATAGGGGTTACCCCAATTATAAGTAGGGTTATACTCGAACAGACAGCAGCCTGCACTACTGCTGATGTCTCCACTCAACCTCTTCTAAGTCCTCCCCTTGAATAACCCCTATGATAATCCCACTTATAATCCCCTATATAACCCCTTTGAGCAATTTAGACCCTAAACCCTAAACCCTTCTAAACCCCTTAAATAACCCCCTTTAAGGAGTCAAGGCTATAGCCTATCTGGCCTGTGCTTCCTTCCCGAACGATGGTCTCGTGCGGGAAGTAGAGCTTCCTCCCAAAATGCTGCACAGGGCTGCGCTGGGTTTCCTGTGAAGGAAGTTCATTTAAGCTTCTTGGTACCATGATATGGGTGCTTAGTAGGTGTTAAGGATCTTAATCTAGGCTACCATAAGATGGGTATATAGCAAATTATGGAGTTTGCTTGTTATAGCAACTTAATCCAAATTCCTTGCCAGCAACCCAGTACAGTGATAATGATAGCTGCGGCCCAGCACACGGTCTCTCTTACGCTAACTCCCGGAATAGTTTGAGTCCGGTCGCATAGTGGTTCGCCCATATACAGCACGTCTGCCCCAATATACCATCATAGTATGAATATACGTTTTGACACCAGATCACTCATCTTGTGATAAAGCAGCCGTCAGAAACCCTAAAAGCCCAGGCAGACGGAAGCGCTCCTCTCACAGTTGACCCCGATGAGAGTTCGGAACTGCTGTGAGAAGTCAGCGAAGAGCTGCGCCAAGAAGCAGGGAATTGCAAGCGATTGAAGGCTCAGGATTTAGATGTTATAGGAATACAAGGTACAGTACAGCAAGGTACAGGGCGCAAGGTTGCATGAAGGCAAGCGCTGCCCAGGATGTACTGTGCCAAATACAAGAGGTTGCAATTTGGATGCTGATCCTTCCAGGCGGGTGCAGATGCTTGTTTGTGAGGGTTCGCATATTGGGTGCAATGACTAGAGTTGCGAATGAATGTTCTTAATCTGAGGCTGTCTTTCCAAAATTGCACCCTGCTTCGGAAGCACTTGATGAAACATTTCCAAATTGAGGTCAGTATGCTTTGTGGGCACTTAGGTTCTGCTTTGAGCTCCAGGCGTTACTGCTTATGCCATACAATTCAGCGTTTGGGATTTTAAGCCTTTCCGTAAGCCCTAAGGCCCTAAGGGTCCAAGTACCCAATAATCATATACTTACCCAAAACCTTTATTATAATTACTATTACCAATATGACAAGTACCTAACCATTGGGTACATGGACCCTTAGGGAAGTGTACAGAGTCCTGCTACAGATCCTAAACTGTGGAATTCGCATCTCGAGCGCATTGTGTCCAATAGTAGTTTCCATTTTATTTTCCATTATCCCTATAGAAACCCCAATATAATCCTAATATACTATATAGTAGTTTCCATTTTATTTTCATTATCCCAATATAACCCCAATATGATACTATAGGTTGTGAATTGGAACAGCAGGGAGCAAGCTGCAAGTTGATGCTGCTGAGCCCTGCTGCCATCGTCTCCACAATCCGCAAAGCGTGGACTTCTTCAGACTCTTTCATGTTGGGATCCCGACACGTGGGTCCGCGCCAAAGCTAGGAACCCTAAACCCCAAATCCTATCCTTGCCCGCGTTCCGTACTGCACCTTGTGGTAGATCACTCGCGGCGCGGCGAGCTTGTCCAAGTGTTCCTGGCCATCAAAACTCCAATGCCCATACCCAGGTCCTTGAATATGGTACTTTCCGTTTAAGGTTTCGGGCTTAGGTTTCCAGAAATAGGGGGACCCCAATATAGACCCCAATAATGGAGAAATGCAAAAGATGGAAGATGCAATGGAAACAGGGGGTTGTATAGTAGTTTCCATACATAGGGGGACCCCAATTTGGTCCTTAATATAGTATAATCTTATTATTGGGGGCCCAAGGAGGTAACCATTAACTTGGGGAACTCCCATACAAGATCATCCTGAGCCACCACAGCTTGAGACGTTGCGGTGGTGCACATACAGATACACAGGCGTGTTAATTTTGCACAGACTAAACCCTAAACCCCTAAACCCATTAAACCCTAGAACAAACCAGAATACTGTCGGGAGACCATAGCTTGCGAACAGCAAGCATTGAGAGGGCTGCTACATGGACAAGTGATGTGATGAGAGAAGGTCTCGTTCTTTCACTGCATGCAGAGGCAAGGCTTAAGTTAACTGCACCAGAATTCTACGGAAGTGTAGCGGCTCAGAACATGTGAGGCAGTTTTGCAAAATTGCAGTTCCTTTCTCTGGGCAGCGCTTGCCTGAAGAAGATAGGCTTGCATGTGCTTGGTGCGCTGAAGCAGGTTTGGTTTAGTTTCTGCGAAGGACTGCCAGGGGTGGACAGCCGTGGACAAATCCTGAGCTTGCAATGGGCTTATACAGGGATAATGGAAAAATGGAAGCTACTATATAGTATATTGGGGCTACATAGGAATAATGGAAAAGAAAATAGAAACTACAATACAGTAACAACAAAAGTACAACTCTGACAGCCAATTCCGGGAAAAACGGTCAGCAACATGGACACAGCCGTAACCCAAAACCATCAGGAATCTGACGGCCAAGTGCCTCCACAAGCTTCAGGAAGTTCGTCCTTTCCACGGGGTGCCTGCCGATGCAACTATGTCATACAGCGGTTTCTGAGTGCAGGAACGTGAGATCTTTGCCCTCAAAATGCGCTGATGTTCGTTAGCGGTTTGGTAGCTCAATGCAACTTCAAGAAAAATTGGAACTTTCGTCCAGGATCTACGTAAGGCCGTGGCCGATTCAGGATCGCCAGGATCTTTTGGTTTTCCACCTTGCAGGGGATTGGGAATTAATACGCATTGGGTAATATCGGGGCTACGTGGGGATAATGGAAAAATGGAAACTATTGTAGATTGGGGTTACATAGGGATAATGGAACAAAACATGGAAACACCATAGTCTATTGGGGTTATATGGAGTGAATGGAAAAGAAAATGGAAACTACTATAATGGGTTATATAAATATAGGGTTTGAAAGGCGAAGCCTGTTATCCAAGATCAGCTGGCTCGGCTGGTCATTTTTCCGGTTGCTCTTGGCCAATATCGCCTTTTGATCCGTGGCGCAGCAGCGACTAGGAAAGTACTGCACGTACTTGTAAATCTTGCTGCACTCTGTGCCGCACGGCGTTCCAGAAAGCTTCATTACATTATTGGAGGTATGGTAGTCGTGCGCGGGGGGTTCACATCTACTCTTCCTGTATTGTCGGGAAGAATGCATGCAACACATAATACGGTGCCTCGGCCCTACTCGTCCTTCGCTCTCCGTCACTCCCCAAGGACCCGTGCATGTTCTGAACAAGCTTCCTAGCTCTAATACAATACTCCTGGAAAGCAGCAAGCGGCTTCTAATCTTTGCGCAGCGTCTCTGCAGTGCACATTGCTCTAGGAAATCGGCTTCGAGATGGCCAGAAAAACTTTGCTGGCCTGTGCTGAAACGCGCAATTCCGACAAATCTAACAGGGGCCTGCTGCAGTCACGGGCCTCCGTTCGATGAAATTCTTGCTCAAGAATTCCTATTCTGGCTTGTGGTAAATGGCCTTTAGAGCACTAAAGAATGTGGACGAAACCTCGTCACGGAATGAATAAGAAGTGTAAACGTGCTTGAAAAGTTTTTGATGAACGCCCCATCTCATCATGTTGGTCGCACGCCCAAGCCTAAAACCCTAACAGTGGCTTTCATGGGCACGTGAAATCATTGTCCTACATGTCTCTTAAAGTACCTCGAGTTTCAGGCTAATTTTAACTGAGCCATAACTGTGCTTACAACCCAGGTTTGAAACGAAGTATATTGAAATATAGCTATAACTGGGTAATCACTCCGAACACATTCACGGGCGGTAGTATTCTCCAGCATGGCCCCTTTCTGCTTCAAACAGTGTGCCGGCTTCCTTTTCTGGACCCTCAAGCGGATCAATCATTCTGACGACCGCAATGTTACCCAAATCAAGAAATCCGATGCAAACCCGACGTTCACACATGCATGTAAGAGTGTAGATGTGAATGGAAATGCACGCTTCAAAAAACATATGCGCTATGGTCTACCCCTCAGCCGCCGGGTGCAGCGCCGCGTCGCGCGCTGGCCCGCCTGGGCTCTTTAGGGTTCAGGGTTTATAGGGTTGAGGGTTCACGGTTTTTGGCTCAGGTTTCAGTTTTCAGGGCTAAGGGTGTGTCTGCCTGACAGAAAGATGGTGCCCTTCGCTAGAGCTGGAATACCAGCCAAAGGCCCGGCCCTAAGAAGCATATCGTAGGGGCCTTGTAGAAAGTCTCTGCGCATGTGAGGCACGCATCATACCATATGCCGTAGCTGTAGTCACATAGAAATGTAGAGGAGTCATCCCTTCTTCCATATTCATCACTCACCCTCTAAGGTAGACCCATGATTAAGAAACCCCTGACCCCTTAATAGGGATTATAGTAGGCATCCTAATATTTAGGCCCTTAAAAGGAGGGAGTTTGTTAATCATGGGTCTGCATTTATTGAACAAATCTCAAAGAAGGCCTTTTATACCCAGGGACAGATTGAATATCGGGGGGAGGGTTTGCTTCATACTAGGGACTTGGATGAGCAGTCACAACCCTTCAAGTTTGGCCGGTGCTTCCAAACCTTAACCTTTAAACGCCACAACTCTAATCCCTAGGCCCACATTAACCGTAAACCCTGAAGCCCTGAAACCTTGCGCGCTGTAACCCATAACCCCGAAACCCTAACACTTGAACATCTAAACGCTGAAGCCCCAGACCCCAGACCCCTAAACCCCTAAACTCCTAAACTCCTAAACCCTAAACCCTAAACCCTAAAGCCCCAAACCCCCTAAACTCCTAAAACCCTAAACCCTAAAGCCCTAAACCCCCTAAACTCCTAAAACCCTAACCCGCTAACCCCGAAACCCTTCTCTGGGCTGCCAGCTTGGAGCTTCCCTGTGGCAGGGTGGATTTGAAAATCTGCTTTCGGACTCTTGTTACACTTTCCGTACTGGGAGTGGGCTTGATAAGGGTTTAGGATTCACCCTGAACCCTAAGCCCTAAACCCTAAACCGATTGAAAGGTTCAGAGTTTAAAGGGCTCAGAGGAGATCCTAGATCACCTCAGGTACCTAAAAGAAGCGTAGTTTCAAGGAATTGATGGACTTCAGGCGAGCTTTTGCTACATTCTCTGTACTACCTGGTTGCTGATGGGGATACTGATGAATGTTATGCGTTTATGCTCTTAATGGTGAAGCCCGATTAGCGCGGAGGAACCAGGTTTTGCCGAAATTCTTCAGCATCCCCTGATTCGTTTGGGGGGCCTTTTATGTGCCAACTTGTGAGGCTTAAACCCTAAACCCTAGCTACCTTGCCCAGAAACCCTGGTCCTATTGACACTGAGAAATACGACCCAAATTGGTTTGGGTGGGTACCCCCCTCCACCCAATAGGCTTCCATTTCCGTTTGGGGCGGGGTGAAACTAATCAGGACCCAACATTACATGGAGTTTTAGAATACACGAAAGATTCTAAAATATCTTTGACTTTGACGCAGCTACCTTTAGCTCAAGGACCCATAGGGCGACTATATTTTGTCGACAGCACGCATCTGCTGATTGTGATGGTTGAAATGCAGTAATTACGACAAACATTGTACATCTTCCATCGCACTTACCGATGCATACTCCACGTAATTATCTCCATCAGAGCCCTTACCGTTACTTGCCTGTTGCGTCCCCCTTAATACCCCTATAATACTCCACTATATAAACCCTTACATAACTCACCTGAGACCATTTATTTAGACAAGCTCATGTAATATGGAGGGCAGCTGGCTTACACACGTAGCCACTCTTGGGCCAGCAGAATCTGTTAAAAGGTCAAACGGTTCCCTTTTGGGATAGCATTGAACATTATACCTTTGTAGGTATTCATGGATTCATTATCAGATTAATTCTAACAAGAGCAGAGGCCTTTTGCAGTCATTTTTGGCATGTATAATACGCTGTAAAGCTGTATTCAGCAATGCCCCAGTCAAGTGCGGAGCTACTTATTAGTATCGCCATTATTATTGCCACTATAGTAGTTTCCATGTCATTTTCCATTCTCCCTATATAACCTATACAACCCTAATATAACCCTAACATAACCCTCTAAACTCCTAGTATCCCCCTGAATAACCCCGGTAGTAGTCCCCTATATAATCCCCTATATAACCCCCTTTAAGGAGTTTAGACTATAGCTCATATAACCCCTAAAGGGGTTTTGGCACCTTCAGCCCGTGCTTTCGTGGCGCATTGCGGTCTCCCTCGAGGATCACGAGAATGGGATCTCGGTATGAGGAGGGCCTTGGCCGCAAGCTTGGGGTTATTAGGGTTTAGGGTTTAGGGGTTTTAGCCTTCAGGGCTTACTTGGAGGCCATGGGACTTAGTAACTGCTTATAACTGGGATTATAGACCTATTTAGACTTGGGTAGCCCCTATAAGCCCATTGAGGGGGATCATAAGTGGGGTTATAAGCACAGTTATAAGTAGTTACTAAATCCCATGGGCCTCCAAGTATGGTTGAGTGTTCAGGGTATGGGGTTTAGGGTTGAGAGTTCAGGGTTTAGAGAGTCAAAGGGTTCATATGGCTACAGAGTAATTTACCTCTGCCCCAAAGTCGTGATGTGGGAATCCCGGGGGCCCCAAGTATATCCTAGAATAAACTGTAATAACCTTCTGGGCAATTGTACCTACACATCCCAAGTTCTAGAGACTGGGGCTGGCGGCCTTTCATGGCATTTACATGCCTCTGCATATGGATTGTATAAGAACACAATTTTTAAACAACACTTGCAGGTTTGAGATCTGCTCGCGTCCCCATCAGTGCGCGATAAGTTTAGGGAGATAGCATATGCCAGGTTTGCGAACTTCGCCGCCTCGAAGCTGGCAAGAAACATCTTGGGGAGTCCATAATTAAACGGGAGGCCCCAACACAGACCCCAACATGTGAAACCCGAACGCCTTCTAAGAACTATAAATAGTATGATTCTTCATGCAAAGCCCAATATACATCCCGCATAATAATATAGTAGTTTCCATTTATCTTTCCACTATTCCCATATGAGCTGTAGTCTAAACTCCTAGTATCCCCCTTAATATCCCCTATAGTAGTCCCCTATATAATCCCCTATATAATCCCCCTTTAAGAAGTTTAGACTATGATTTATATAACCCCAGTATAAACAGCAACCCAGTATCCGTTGCCAAGCTGCACTGCAAAGAACAACAGTAAAGAGAAGCACGCAAAGTCCTTAACATGCCCCTAGACCCAATCCCTCAGTACGGTGGATACTAAAAATCCTGCATGACCCTAAATACCCTGAACCTTGGGAATAATGGTACTATACTATACTACGGTCATGCAGGATTTTTAGTATCAACAGTATGTCCATAATAAGGGGTCATATTAAGGGCTACGTATAACTATCTTGAAAGTATCATTCAGCTGTTACAGAGAGGGAGCAGCATCCAATCCATAATGGTTGAGTACAAACCAGCTCGCGATAAAACGGCAGCTTGGTTCTGGACACGAGCTCAGAGAAGAGAGCAATCTTCATGAGCGCCATCAGGGGCACACTGAGCCTCAGAGCCAACTGACTTCCAACAGAGGACGTATAGTGAGATTTTGAAGCCTCAGCCACCAAACCGTCTGAAGATTGCTGACTTCCTTTATTCTGCCGTAGTTCTACCATGCTGAAGCGCGCTGGTGCACAGGTCTCAAGAATCTGTAGACAAGGTGTCATCTTCGGTTGCAAATGTGGCACGAAACTCAAGGTCAGCATCGAGTGTCCAGATACAATTCAGGCCAGCTACATCTTGCTTATGGCATTTGCTCTCATGACCAGAACCATACAATGCAGAAAGTAATGTCACGGGACATCGGGAAGGCCTTGCAAAGAGTGCAATAGTTTAGGTGGACCCCCCACCCTGTAATAGTGACTATAGGGGATAATAGGGATTGTATTAGGGTCCTCTTATGTTCCTAGTATACCACTATTACAGGGTGGGGGGTCCTCCTAAGCTATAGTTTCATTGGAGCGGAGAATCTCTCTGGGCCCCTGGCAGCATGCCTGTCGGCCCCCAAAGGTATCCAAATACTCCAACTGACCTCAGAGCCGGTAGGAGAGCACTGCTACAAGGGTTTAGGGTTTATGGTTTAGGGTTACAAGTTTTTTGCATGAGCTTTGTAAGTAAGTACGCCAAAACACCAGAATCCTTTAGCTGGAAGGTACGCGAGAACATCAGCAGGAACACAGTATGGGCTGGGGTTCAATGCTGTAGCAGCCTGAGCATCTGAAATTGGATCTTGAGGAGGCTACGTACATCAAGAGCAGCTTGTTTGGTTTCGGATCGCTTGTGTGGGAACTGCACTCTCCAAATTGGTACTGGTACCTCAGCTCGAGCCCGCGGCAAGAGGATCATTACAGGATGCATGCGGAGCTTCTTGTCGCTCTCAATAAGCTTCACCTGTGCCGGGGGTCACAAGCTGTGGACACCAAGGACGTGACTCAGCTCACGAGACAAGGACGTGACTCAGCTCACGAGACATAAGCATTCACACTTTTCTGACCAGACTGACCTTTCCTGATCGAAGCCTGCCACGTTCCAAAGCCCTGGGCTTCAAGTTAGCTCATGCCTCGATTATGTTGCTGAATGCGAACTTCAGGGCCAGCTGTCCGAGAATGGCCACAAAGAGCACCTGCGGCAATCGTAAAACATCTCAGGAACAGCCGTGGCCTTGACAATGTCGTATTCTGGAATGGCAGGGGGAAGGTAGGAAGGCCATCAGTTAGTGCCTAAACCCTAAACCCTAAACCTTATATGACAATATCCAAGGGTGTCAAAACCTAAGCTCTCCGACCGTCTTCGGTAGCACAGTGGTCAGAAGCGGTCACAAAAACATGATGAACATGAAGCTAGATTTCCCCCAAAGTCCTGCATTCCAGCATATCATGTACAAGAGCTATAGGAAAAGGGCACCCGCGGTGGTTCCGGATAACATGTATCATAAGTATCACTTCTTGTCATTCTTTGCTTCGCGTTTGTTATTGCTAAGGAAATACTTCTTGCTCCTACCCAAAAAGGCCTCTAGGTACTTTCTTGGGTGGTGTAATAGATTCTGTACCAAAACCAGCAAAAACAGCTCAAAAGGAGGTACGTGGGATCCCCTGCTCCTACCTGGACCTCCAAGGTAGGCAGAATTAACCCCAAGCCCATGTTGAAAAAAGTCAGTGTTTCGGGTTTAGGGTTTAGGGGTTGTGTTTAGGGTTATCATTCTATATGCTGTACCCTAAACGCTAAACCCTTAATCCCTGCCCTGAATCCTACACCCTTCCTTAAGCACCATCGGAGGAATCTAAGCTCCCGAGCCAGCATGGGCCGCTCTATGCGGCTGTCGAGGATGATCACCGGGCATGGTAGAACCTTTCTGGAGGGAATGATAAGGTTTAGGGTTTAGGGGTTTAGGGGTTTAGGGGCTTAAGGGTTTAGAGTTAGGGGAATTGGGTTCAGGATTTGGGGTTAGGGTTTAGGGGTTTGGGATTCAGGGGTTTAGGGGTTTAGGGTCGAAAGGCTTCGGGCTAGGGGCTAGGGCACCTCTCCTGTACTAAGGGGCATATATGGGGCATACTAGTTACTAGGGGTGGCATGGGGATTATGTAAGGGAACTATAAGGCTTATGTAAGGCCCTTTTGGGGGCCAGAATAGTTCCCTTCCACAATGATGAACCGCCACCACCCAATAAACATGTGTGTGTGTGTATGTATATATATATATGTATGACCCTAACGCATAATAACACTATGTTGACGGTATTTCCTTTTAAGAGACTGGGGGGTTGATAAGTAGATACTGACGCACATAAGAACTGTGACGCTGACACAATGCACTCAATATACAAACGGAAGACCTCACCATCAGAATATTTCATAGCTGTGGTGGAATATTTTACTGAGGGTGGAGCAAGCGCCTGGCAAGATTTTACTGTCAGCTGAGGCGGAAACCTTAATACAACTCTCGGTATGTTCCTCCAATACGGAGTCTGGAAGTCCTGGGCACTAAATCCAGCACTTACCCTAGACCCCAACCCTAAACCCTAAATCTAAACCCTCAACCCTAAATCCAAAACCCCCAACCCTAAGTCCTAAACCCAAACCCTAAACCGCAGAACTGCGTTAAAACTCACCCAGGCTCCGGCTCCGGCAGCCTGGAAAGCTGAGATTCGGGCCATGGCGATGAAGGGGCCTACCTGACACACCAAAGCCCGCATGAAGGTTTAGGTTTTTGGATTTAGGCTTCTTTTATCGGACCTTTTCTCCAGAGTCAATGCCTCCAGGATGCTACCAGAGCACGGCCCCTACTCAGGAAAATATTCCTAAGCATTGAAAGGCACAGCCTGCAGACACAGTCGTAGCGACCCTCAAACGCAAAGCATAAATAGAGATATCCACCACCACAACCAAAGTATCTGCAGGACACTCCCCTACGGAAAAGCGCATCTACCTCCCCAGCTACTTCAGCCAGTGCTTCAGATTCAGCTCACTGTGTACACCCGCCACTACGGCTGCCCGAGCTCAGAACTTCACGAGAGCCTTCCACTCCTTCAGCACGTTCGATGCCACCTCGAAGTCCTGGTTGGCACGGCCCCACTCCTTGTTGCGGCCGTCAACACCAACGGTGGAGACCTTCTGGGAGAACAACTTGGCCTTGTTCCAGGCATCAGAGCCCTCGGGCTCAGAGAAGTAGAGCATGTCCTGCTTGAGGCCGGCAGCCTCCTGGAGGTTGCTTGTCAGCTGCTGGGACTGCTTCGTTTTGATGTAGAAAGGAGTCTTCTCCCAGCGCTCGAAGGAAGCGGCAAGGGCCTTCTTCCTGCGGGCCACCTCGGTGTCACTGCGGGCCTTGTAGACGGAATCAGAATCGACCACGCTGAACTGGGAGTAAGGGTTGACGGGGTTGTCGTTCTGGTTGTAGACATCAGAGACACCACCTCCCAGGCCGAAGAAGGAGAGCTTGGGCACTTCGGCCTGCACTGGACCGGGCGCCGCCACGCTGGCCGCCACCATGGCAGCAGCCAAAGTCGCAGCGGCCTCGCCCCGGAGCTTTGGGGTCACAAAGGCATCCTGGCTGTGGCAAAGCTTCAGAACCGCCACGGCGCCACCGACAATCAAGACCTTAGACAGAAGGGAAGTGCGGGCCATGGCTGCTATGTTCCGAAGAGAAGCGGAGGGTGCAGGAAGGGCAGAAACAACTTCGAGCCGTGAGGAGCTCTTGAGGCAAGGATTTAAGGTTTAGGTATTAGGGGGGATACTAGGAGTTTAGACTGTAGCTCATATAGCCTGTTTAGGGGGTTTTGCGCTGTACGGATTGGGGCTGGGGGATTAGCTTGCGGATTAGCGCTTCGCGTTTATGCAAAATGCCGCAGGCACCCTAGGATTATAACAAGGGATCCCTATTCAGTAGTTGTTTTAAGACATTCCCATGTGATCGCCGTTTCGCACACAGCTTTTGACTGTTGACAGAGAATCTCTATCGTGACCTTCTTCGGCTTTCCTCAGCATGATCTGGATGCCCAATAACTGAATGAAACATCTACATGTACCCCAGCTCCTTGGAGTCTCTGTAGATCTGCACGTGGGTCGTTCATGGTCGTTGGTGGCAAAGCACTTTGAGCCCGGAAGGAAGTGAAGCCCAAAGGCACCTAACCTCAGCAAGTGTTACACTTTAACCGTGAACCCTGAAGCCCCCCCAACCACAAACCCTAAACCGTGAACAGCTCAACACTAGACCCGAATTCCTTGAGCATCATCAATCCTGAGCTTCACGACCCAAGGCAAATCCATACGGCCAGCCTCGGGCACAAAGTTTAGTGCGAAGGTCGTCAGCGCGAAGACCGACCTTCAACTTGCCGGCCGTAGGAACAATCCCCTGCCAGAGAGAAAAACCACCCCTCTCAAATGGTGAGACTTTACCAATCCGTCGCCCCGTCAAGCGAATAAAACACATTGTTTTGGCATTGCAAGTGGAAAAGGCGCATGTTAATGGTATTCAGCTTGACATTCAGCATGGTGGTTCATGTTATCGTTACCGTTTAGTTGTGATCGAGAGGATGGGAGCTTTCTTGTGGTGCTCCGCGTGCTATCATTATGTCACTATCATAGCGCCCGAAAGCGATCATGAGCATTCTTGGTCCTTGCTCTCCAACAACTGGGAAACGTTGTTCAAATCTCTACAATGTCCCTACAGCCACAAAGCACACAGACTATACCCGTCACCTTTTGCTAAGAAAGAGGCTCATGAAGACGCGCCCCTTTGATTCGGAGTCTACGCTGGTGCCGCCGGATCCCACTAGAGAGCTGAAGTCTACTGTGGAGACCTAAACAACCATCTGAGGAACCCTATGCCATAACTGTACAAGGAGTGTAGGACATGTGTATTGAGAATCATTCAGGCTCGTACATTATGCTGATCCCCTTGACAGTTTAGAGTCCCCTACCACTACCCGAGTCCGAGGAGTGTTTTTACAACCCTGTCCTGGGGCACAAGTAGCCCTAATTAGTTATCACTGCAACCATGAAATCCTTGTAGGGCCGCGACGCAAGGTCTACCGAGAGGAAGTAAAGGAGGAGACCTGCGGAGATTCCGTAGCCAAAGCAGGCCAGGGTCTTGAACCTCAGGGGTGAACACATGTTGGATTCCAGTTTGACTAATAAAGAATTTCGGGGTTTATGGCTGTAAGGAGTAGTGCCTGCATTTTGCAGGGTGAAAAGGCCTATACAAGAGATACATGGGGTGTAGAGTGTTTAGGCTTAGGTTTCGATAATGGAGAATCAAGTGGAGAAGAGCATGGAACATGAAATGGACACTGGTGTCCCATGGGGGTTATATAAGTAGCGATTTCAGACACTTTTGAAGTAAGCTGACATACTATTATGGATATGCAGTAAATAGAACAGGTTCCTGTACAGGAAGCCTAGTTCAGGTTCAGCGAGCAGCCCAGATTACTCCATGCTCCTGGGCAGTAGCCCTTGCATTCGAGCCTCTTTGCCATTGATGTTGAGGAACTTACAACAAGTTATTATAACAACGTAACCCTTGTCTTTACTCTCTCTCTCCATATATATATATATGTATATGTAAGTATACATGTATTTCTATGTGTATATATATATATCCATGTTGGTCACTTAGTTCAAGCTCCTTCACAGCAACCCAGTCTTTTGGATCACTGTTGCCAAAATCTCAATGGAGCCTGGTTTGCGTGTGCTGGGCCCCTGGCATGATATATTTTCGAAACATCACGTCCACGGATGAATCCTAAGAGGCGGCAACATGGGATGTTCTAAGTGCCCTTGGGGACCCTGGGGATATGTCGGGTATCAGGGTCCTGTTGGTTATGTTGGTATCCTAAATGGTAACTTACTAGGGCATATTATATATTATGGTATATCATAGTATGTTATAGTTATCGTATAATAGTACTCTCCATTTTCTTTTCCATTATTCCTACATAATCTCTATATTCATTTCAGAAACTTCAAGTTGACCTTTGGAACACAGATTGAGTATCCTGGCGTTCTGCTGGGCAAAGGGGTATAGCACTGCTTTGTCTGACTGACTCACATCGTGCTTCTCAGGCTACATCCTGTGCACTCTCCACAGAGATTAAGGTCTGGTCCATGGGCACAGGGCTGCACAGCCAGAAGAGGGTGTAGAGCATTGTAAGCAGCACCTTCGACAAACAGCTCGAGTGAGAAGGGGTCCTGATCTTCGGAATTGGACTTTGCCCCCACGACATTCTGCAGATCAAGCCAACAAAGAACTGCTTTGATATGAGCTCTTTAATCTAAACTCCTGGGATCCCCCTTAATAAGCGCTATAATACTTCCCTATATAAGCCTTTTTAGACTACAGCTCATATGAAACAACCTGAAACCAGCGAGCTGCGCACCGTCTGAGACCGGAACCCCGAGAATCAAGGAACTGACGTTATTCACAATATTGCCTGCCGGACAAAATGAGCCAAGCTTTCGAAGTGGGGATGCTCATATCCTCGCCCCAAAATTAGGGGTACCTAGTATAATGGAGAATCAAATGGAAAAGAAAATGGAAATGAAATGGAAACTGGGTCTATTTGGAACTCTACAGTCTCCACAGGCAGCACAAAGAACCTGTTTGTTTTTACACATGGCCCACTGGCTAATTAGACTTTGACTTCCTGTCTGTTCCTCTGCGGCACCCTAAACCCTAAACCCTAAACCCTAAAACCCTAAACCCTAAAACCCTAAACCCTAAACCCTAAACCCTAAACCCTAAAACCCTAAAACCCTAAACCCAGTCCTCAATATCGCTGCGCACCTAGAAGAGAGTAGAAGAGGTCCTGGGCCGACTTCACGGTGTCCGCGCTCACCTCCTGCGCAAGGGTTTAGGGTTTAGGGTTTAGGGTTTAAGGTTTAGACAGTATGGTAGTAGATAATAGCTTCCCAAAATAGGGGCATCTCAATATAGACCCCAAAATACCATAGCCCTTTCTGTGGGCAGCCCCCACAAAAGTACCCCTAATTTTGGGAAACCCTAATCCCTATAATCCCCTATATTATAAACCCAGTTTCCATTTCATTTTCCGTTTTCTTTTCCATTTGTTTCTCCATTATACTAGGTACCCCTAATTTTCGACAAACTCCCAAATTTGCGTGTATCGGATGAACAAGAGGATGCCTTTGTCGCTTGCCATGTACCATTGGGGTTTAGGGTTTAGAGTCTTTCTCTGGCTCACGACTCCGACCAAATCATGGGCTGGCATCCGTATGGAATGAAAATTGCAAAGTACGTGAATCCTAAACCCTAAACCCGTAGATTGTTGGGGACCAGATTGGGGCTACTTACCACACGGGTTGTCATTCCTGCATTCCATGCTAACAGCTAGTAAGCAGAGGGCAGGAACGAATTTGGGTCTGCGCTTTCCTGCCAGCAACTAAGCAGAAAGACAATGACTGGGTTGCTGTTACGGCATAGTATGGATACCTGGAATAGAATATGGCTTCCCTACAAGGGTAACTTCATTCAAGTTCCCCAACAGCAGCCCAAAATGATTTCGGGGATCCCTGTAAACCAGGCCCCAGGAATTTGGATTCGAGTTGGTTTAGGGCTTAGCGGTTCAGGGTGTAGGGGTTTCCCACAGGTGGGGTTGCAAGGTACATATGGCAGTTCGTCCAAATTTCTGTTCCCAAAGTGAACATTATGGACAATAAGTTCTCAGATTGTTCCTGAGACCATCAATCATCATGTGGGGGTTCTATTGGAATTAGAAGGGTCATCTCCAGGCTGTGGGATGAGAAAGAAGTGTGTAACAAGTCTACTTATGTAAGAACATAGAAATTTGTTCTCTTCATTCAGGCCCCTTAGGCCCTGAGGATTATGTGGTCCCTTTAAAGATTGTTTAAGGATGGTGCGGAGAAAGTCCCATATAGCAAACCACTTAATCTTCGGGAACACGGTCAGTAAAGCCCAAACCAGCCAACAAAAGACTGGAAGCCACACAGTCTAGGTGGTAGTTTCCCTAATTTACTGTTCCCAAAATGGGGGAAATTTGTATAGGGCCCCGTATTATAATGGGAACCCAAATATAGGACCCCGTATAATAGGGAATTTAGACCAATACCCAGGTAGAGACAAGGACATCCCAAAACCCTGATCAAACCCTAGGCCCACGCGCCCAAACCCTCATCTGCCCTGGAAAAAGAGTTTGGCTTTACATTGGGAGGCTAAAGTAAGAATAACAGCCAAACAAAGTTGTAGGAAACCCTACTTGGAGGCCCATGGGACTTAGTAACTAGTTATAACTGGGATTATAGCCCTACTTATAATTGGGGTAACCCATATAAGCCCATATAAGCCCATGTAGTAGGGGAAACCCCTAGAAACCGCAGAGCCTGGTACTGCTTCTTAAAGCTCTCCGGGACTTTGCTGAAGAGCGAAAGGAGGTCTTTGGTCAACTGATCTGCACCCTGAAAGCTGCTTCAGAACGGGTCGGGGCAGTAGGGCTCAGGGGTCCCCAAAACTCGAAATTCTTAGGATTGCTTTTAGGGGTTAGGGATAGAATATGGGGTATATTATTGGGTTATATAGGTATAATGGAAAAGAAAATGGAAACTACTATATCATAATAGGGTATATATTGGGTATACAGTCCTCCTTAAGTAGATAGAATATGGGGTATATGGGATCTTATTCTGATATACCATAAGCCAGATTCTGTGTACCTAAGGGGGCTATAGATCTAGGAGGCCCCGAAACCTGACATAGACCACATCATCAAGCTTGGGATTGAGGCTAAACCCATCTAAACCCTAAACCCCCAAACCCTGGACCCTAAACCCTTGGGGCTCATGATTGAGGCTCAAGGTGAAACTTCGTGCTACTTGCGGAAGTTGGAGAACTGGCCTGCTGCTGGCAAAGCACCCGCCGCCCACCCCCGAAGGAAGCCCCCAAAGATAGCACTATTCCTTAGGCTGATCCCTAAGAAATGTGCGTAAGGAATTAAGCGGATCGGTACGGGATGTTGGCATGGATGCCAAAATCCAACACCCTACATACATAACGAAGAAGTCTGCTATCTCAAAGCTGGGGTCCTGTTTCAATCCTGGAATACGGGCATCCTCAGCGAAGGACTCCAAGGGGCTCGAACACAATTTTACCTGGACCCCGAAACTTAATGTCCACAAACCCATGTACAAAAACAACGTGAACAACCCAACAGCTGTTGTTGTATATATAAGCATATATATATATATCTTTGGTGTTCAAGGAAGTCTCCCCTACACCCTAAACCTTAAACCCTAAACCGTAATCCCTGCCTTCTGGTACACATCCCAATGCTCCTGCATATGTCTGGCCGACTCCATGATGAGTAGCCCGAAGACTGAAAGCCTCGCTCTGCGGCACCGGACAGGCTAGTGTGAGTTAGGGTTTAGGGTTTAGGATTCAGGGTTTAGGGTTCATGGTTCAGGGTTTAGGTATGTTTCTTGGCACCTTTTTTTCCGCCTGCAGAGAGTTGGAAAGTACCGCTCGTACAGGGGCATGTGCGCGGAAGCATCAGAAACCTCAAAAAAGCCCGAAGCAGCAGGTAGGAAACTTTACGACATCTACCCTTCAGAAGTTCTTTATCAGACTAGAGCTCAGGGTTTAGGGTGAATCTTGGCTGTTTTACAATAATTTCAGAGCCTGAAATCAAGCCAATGAGACCTTCTTCCGACAGCTTTCTTGATAGACTGCTATTTCGTGCGAGGTCGGGTGAGACCGTTGTTTTGCCCAGATGGATTCACACTTCCCCTTGTGGTCCGAAAGCTAGATTTGGGAGTCTCCATAGTCCCCATTAAACGCGCACCCGAAAGGACCCTCGTTTGGACTTCGCCGCGAGAATCCTATCCCCTAGACCCCTACACCGCTGCCAGCGCAATGGTGATAAAATGAGATGAAGTTACTTCTGTTTACTAAGGAAGGAAGGAAGGAAGGAAGGAAGGAATGAACAAGATAATAGAAATTACGGTTTAGGGTTTAGGGTTCAGGATGTTCAGCAGAGAATAAACGAACAGGATATGGGGGCCATCCTTGGTAGCATCTGCCGGCAACTATACGGCTGCATTCCTCCATGCCCTACTGTCCAACAGCAAGTAGACTTGAATGAGGGCTTGACCAAAAGGGTGATCTTTGCAGCTTCGCTTTTGTAGGGGACGATCCCTAATAAACCCGAAGCCCTAAACCCTAAACCCCCAAAACCCCTGAACCCTAAACCCTAAACCCCGGAACCCTAAACCCTAAACCCCGGAACCCTCAACCCCCTAAACCCCTGACCCCCTAACCCCCTAAACCCTGAACCCTAAACCCTAAACTTCCTGAACCCTAAACCCTAAACTTCCTGAACCCTAAACCCGAAATCTAGAAAGCCCAGCCTGGGGCTCTACGATTTGACAACCAAAGGATGCCAAGTGCCAGAGGCTTCATGTAGAAGGGGGGTATACATTAGGTGGACCCCCCCACCCAGTAATAGTGCCTACAAGGGATAATAGGGATTATATTAGGGTCCTCTTATATTCTTATTATACCACTATTACAGGGTGGGGGGTCCTCCTAAGGCAAAAAAGGGGAATGTAGGGGTTATATTGGGGAATATAGGGATAATGGACAACATGTAGAAGTGGGGTATATAGGGAACATAGGGTCTTTATATTGGGGAATATATGGGCTATATTGGGGATTATAGGAACAATGGGTATATATATATATATTGGGGAACATAGGGAACATAGGGGTTATATTGGGGAATACAGGGAACATAGGGTTAATATTGGGGAATATACGGGTTATACAAGGGAATATAGGGATAATGGGAAAGAACATGGAAACTACTATAGTGTAGCAGCTTGCTGACTGCTACGAAGATACTGATCTCCTTAGACAGCTGAACATCCGTATGACTCAATTCTCGCTTGTACGCCCGCCCCTCAAACAGCTAGCTGACATGGACCTCGTTCTCTGGACAACCGCTTCCTGCCCTGGCAAGTGGCGAAAAACTAACTCTAGCCGCCTGGTCAGGTTACAGCGAACAACAGATCTTCAGGAAAATCCACCAAAATCCTAGACCCAAAAATCCTAAACCCCAAAATTCTAAACAGTAATCACCATAAAGCCCCTCTTTGGGGTCCTACATCCTCGCGGAGACTGAGCCCTGAACACGCAAACCCCAACCCCTGATGCCTTATAGCTTTCAAGCCAGCAGGTGCAGGGACCGAGTCCCTGGCAGTGCCAACATGCCCATGGACGCCATCCTTAGGGGAAGAACACGGGTTCATGGGTAACAGCAGGGAATGCAAGAATGGATTCCTGCAGTGGTCCCTGTATGATCGCCGATGCGAATCCTAACCTTGAAAAGCTCTGGGTGGACTTTCTAGAAGCATGAAGGCAGGCATAGGAAGTCGAGAAATGTCGGCAAGCTCTCATGGTTTGGCAAGCACCAAAAAACTCACACAGCACTTTTCTCAACGCGTGCGGCACGCGCCGGCACTCCACGCGGGCGTGGGAGCAAACACGGAACCACACGAGACTGCCTGGGATGCTTCCACTTTGCATGTATTGAGGCTATATTGGGGTAATGGAAAATAAAATGGAAACTTATATAATGGGTTAAAAAGGGGTTACAGGTATATATTTAGAGTATATTGGGGACATGGAAAACAAAATGGAAACTACTATAGTATATTTGGGCTACAATGGGATAATGGAAAAGAAAATGGAAGCTACTATAGTATATTGGGGTTATATAGGGGATATGGGGATAATGGAAAAGAAACTGGAAACTACTAGAGTATATTGGGGTAATGGAAAAGAAAATGGAAAATACAGGAGTTATAGGGGTTATATAAGGTATTACGTGTCTTCCTTTATGTGGAATCTAGATTGTAACTTAAGCACTCCTTTGAAGCAAAACCTCAACCCTTGCCTTGCAAATTCCACAAAATGGAACTGCATGGGTTCTTACATCAAATCACCAGGTAAGGCCTCCCCTTTAATGGTTGCTCGTCTGACCGCACTGCTGTCAGATCACCAAGTGTCCCCCAGCAGGCACATTAGCCCATGTGCCCTGCTGTCATACGCCCTGCACC
>CAJNIZ010024936.1:58771-75073 GCA_905231905.1 Symbiodinium pilosum
CTGAAATACGATGTTTCATGAAAAATTCTTTTCGGTGGATCATGGGGGGGGATGAGCATATATATATATATACACATACGCATACTTACATGATTAAATGCAAGCACATATCCAAATACGTGCCTACATACGGATGTGCTCATTGGTCTGTATAAGTACATGCAGAGACATACATCTGGTATACACACGGTATCGCTGCGTATACACAGCGTTCCTAATTGTGTGGATGCGGAGGGTTCTAACGATGGCACCGTTCGAAAACTAGTTCGAGGCATGCATGTGTATATTTATATACATATAGATTTAGATAACTACTTATAACACATGTTTTGTATATAGCTACATGTAAACTATGTTGTTGCTGAATTGTGGATCCCTTTTTTGGATCTTCATAGAAGAGGTGATATCACGATATAGAGCTCACAAGGAATAGGAGCATATAGCATGCCTTGGCTTACAAAAGCTTGTTGTTTTCTGTGAGAAGCCGCAGCCAGCCTCCTAACAAATTGCATGTTCCGCAAGGGTTTCCGTAAGGGGTTGTCAAACGCATCGTCCCATCTTAGGTCCCCAGTATAGTGCAGCCCCTCATGTACAGGGTACCCTAGAAGAGCCACACCCTTTGACAATGTTCCCCCGAAGCATTGGCCATAGCCCTCCAGGTTCAAAGGTAGGCGCTTCCAACCTCCGGGCTCCGAGATCCCCAAAAGGTCCTGGAGAGAACGCAGAAAGCTGCAATGACATGCCTACATTAGGGGGCATGTTACGGGCTGTATATGACTATATTATTCATACTAGCCAACTATTACAGAGTGGGGGGCTGTACCCAAGACATGCCCCGCATGATTGCCTTGCTTCGGGGTTTCCAAAAGCAAGGGGGTTTCTTTGAGGACTCTCATTGTGTATTGGGGTCTGTGTTGCGGCCGCCTATTCATGGAAACCCTCTTTTGCCGACGAGCCACCGATGTTGCAAAGTCGCGCGCACCAAACGTCGTTCAAGTGGACGCGGCCATTGCCTAAGCTTTGATCAGAGTATTCTAACAGGTTGTTGTAGAGAAGTAACGAACGAAAAGAAAACAGAAGTTAGGGTGAAGCCCTCAGCCCTATATGACAAACCCTACATTTTAGCTTCCGTGTTGTTTTCTATTTGTCCTTTCCCTACTTACGACAACCAGTTAGGAAAACCCTACACACTGAACTCTACACATCCCTGCCAGCCCCCAACATCCCTGTTTCTTTTCTGATTTACTTTCCTAATTGATTTTTCACCCCGCTAAACGAAGAACGCCAGAACCTAAGCCCTAAATCCTAAACCCTACAAACCCTAAACCCCCAAACCCTAAACCCTAAACCCCTAAAGTGGGCCCAGGTGTCTGCCCCCCAGGACAAAAAAGGTATCCCCGGTGGACAGCGCCACGGCGGCATAGTGATGCCGTGGAAAGAATGCGCAGCTGGGTAGCTCCTGCTACTACTGGGCCAGGGTTTAGGCTCCCTTTAAAGGGGTTCTGGGGACATATACAATATAGGGTTTAGAGTTTAGGTTTTAGGGTTTAGGGTTCTGAAAGAAGATGGAACAAAAACGGAAACTGAGGTTCTACCGGATTTTGTAACGATTGTACTAGTAGGGTAGGGAAGCCTGAAAAATCACCAATCTGGTTTTGAAGTCCACTCGAAGTACCTACACAGTCATTCTACAAGGAGCCTAGCACCACAATATTGGTAGTTCTTGTGACCTCGCAGTGTTTCTGGATTACCATACTGGAGAATGACATGGCAAAGGAAATGGAGCGTGAAATGAAGATTGCGGTCATACCAGGGCCAGATAGCATGCAGGCATGATGAAGTTACCATTATGTGGTATGGCACCTGATATATATATATATATATATGTAAGTTCCTTAACAGGAACACCGATGATTGCCGTATTGTGTTGTCACAGATTAGACTCCTCTTGTGCGTGTTTGGATTCCGAATACAAAGACTATGATAGCTTGGGGTAGAAAAGGGATTTCTAGTTCTGGAAGTGCCCATACGAACTGGGGGACGGTCATGTCCTGAAGCGTCAGAATTGAAGTGCCTCTGACAACCGGACCCTGGGCTCACACATACAGGGCGACATGTGCAGGTATATGCGGATGAGAGGCACAGTCTCGCAGTGGAAAGGGATGAACGTGCACAGCTCCCGTCACTCGCAACAATACAAGCTGGTTCCCACCAGAAGAAAAACCTAGAAAATCCATGCCAGATACCGATGTTGCATAGCGTTTTATATGTAATAGGGACATATATATATATATGCATGCGCACAGATTCGCCAAAAAGATAATGCTCCAGAGATCCTTGAGGGGAGCGAGAAAAAGGCCCTGGCCCACCCGTCTGGGCTCTGGAGGTCGCTGCGGCGTCGGCGGAGCCAATGGGCCTGCATTTAGGGTTTAGGGTTTAGGGTTAGGGTTTAGGGTTTTTGGTTTAGGGTTTTCTGCCATGGGGGGACCATTCTTGTGGTGACAGAAATGACATGAAACCAGGTATATACCCAGCCACAGGCGTACTACCTGTTTTATAATAAAACAGTTCTACTTATATGTATAGTCCCCCTTAAGTAGATAGAATATGTGGTATATGGGGATCTTATAATACACCCAAAGCCATATTCTATTTAAGGGGGACTATGTGAGAACTATGAGGCAATTTGTTGGCAGTTCTTCAAGCTTCTACTGTTATGTGGATCCGAGGCTGAACGAGTTCCAGAATGCAGGAATGACAGCTTTGCAGGTGCAAAATGCTTGGGGTTAGAGGCCAAAACCTGTGGTTGCAGGAGTCTTGTGAGTAGCTTTTTCTTGGTGGTTGAACCTAGTAAGATTCTATTCCTTATATAAAATACTATACCCCAAAAGGAGGATATAATCTTACTGTATATTGGGTACCGTAGTATCCCCAAATAAAATACTTCTCAGGTGCCATTTGGTTGGCCTGGAGCTCCGTTATTTTGGGTTTCTCCAACAATGAGTCCCTTATGGATGTAGGAAGGAATTATCTTTGGGAATTGCACAAGACCATGCTGAGAAGCTCCCCAGTCTACTCCCCACAAAACCAACCCCGATCAGCATGAAGACAAGAACGATGGGGTGGTTCCCAGAATTAGTGTCCCATTTTGGTACACTTAACTATGAGGTGCCGTAATATACTCCATAACAATTACTGTATCCAAAAATGGGCCCAACATTTTGAGAACAACCCAATGAATTGACCACCGACTTGATTCAACGTGAACTGCCGTACACCCACAGACTGGTGCCTGGCATGGCAACTCACCGGCGACTTGCTGGCAGCACAGGTAAACGACCATGGGCTGCAAGCTAATTCAAGGCTCAGAGTTGTTTTGGGTTTCAGGGCTTTAGGGTTTAGGGTTTCGAGGTCCATGTAGGCTAGGTGGGTACCGTTTAGCTTTTAGGGTCTGTTTTAGGGCCTGTGCTACGTATGCGCGAAGCTTCAATGCGTTCTTCGTGAGCTGAGAGGGCGATCAAGAACGTTCTTCCTGATCATTCTTCAGGGGTGGTAGTTCGCGATTTGATAATCCAATGCTCCGAGTGGGATGTTGCAATTTCATTTTCCATTATCCCAATATAACCCCAATATAACCTTAATATTACCCCAATGGGTACCTATATCCCCTAACACCTCGTCCAGCATATACCCCTCTTGGCATGAACCACACAGGAGAGATCTGCAAAATCCTGGTCTAGACCCAGAGAGCCGAATACCCCTAAATTAAGGGATATACCCTGAAATGGTACCAGGGGTCCTAATATGATTAAAGCTATATTCCTCAATAAAGGCGTGTTGGGCTTTCTGGGGAGCTGGAGAAGGAACTACTTTGGTTCCGTTAGCTGCCGTGGCTGCGGACGACAGGGCGGTAGATCCCTAACTCGTCCCCGCAGAGCTTACTGGGGAATGGGGGAGTGGGCTATAAGTTACAAGGCCTCGTATGGATTCTGTAGGGGCTACCTGGACCCCAAAGGTAGTTAAAAGAATAGCGCAGAACCCCTAAACACAACCCAAAATAGCGTTATTCTACATACTTTGGGGCTCAGGTTAGGTCCCTGAATGAAGCCTATCCAGTCTGGGTGGCAATGGCCACGCCACAAGTCGCGTAGAAATGATAAATGGGGGTTTTGTAGATTTAGGGTCCCCGGAAGAAGGATTATAGTACATTGGGGTCTATGTTGGAGTCTCCCTATTTTGGGAAAAAAAACAAGTAGATTACACTTACTAGAGCAGTTTCTCAGGATGCTCTTAAAAGGGAAGTATGAGGGAGGCAATAGGCTTTTCTTAGAGGTTCTGTGGTATACGGGGTTTCCTGGGGATCGACCTACAAAAGCCCAGTCTCTCTATCACTTTCACAATTTTTGTGTCTCGCTCACTCTCCGTTACCCGGTTCTAGCTCCCTACTTAATGCGCCTCAAACCCTGGACCCTTAACCCTACCTCAATCATACAACCTAGACCCTAACCCTAACCCTAAACCCTTCAACCCTAGACCCTTCAACTCTAAACCCTTAACTCCTAAACCCTTAGCGCTGGACAACTGAGAATCTGGGACTCTGGCAGCACGGCGAGTCCCCGGGCTAAAGCTCTCCGCAAGGATGGCCGGCCTCCCCCTGAGGGTCCAGGTTTAAGGTTCTAAGGTTTAGGTTTTAGGGTCCAGAGTTTAGGGCCTAGGGTTTAAAGAGTTCAGGGTCTTGGGTTTAAAGAGTTTAGGGTCTAGGGTTTCAAGAGTTCAGGGTCTAGGGTCCCCCTTTCAGGTTTAGGGTCAATCTTACCTCGATTATACAGTAGTTTTTGCCCAACTATAATCATATATGAGGGAGCTCAAGCGCCTCATGGCTGGGTTAGAGGGTTTAGGGTATAGTTTCCCAGAACCTTCAATTTGGGTCTAGGGCTTCAGGTATACGGGATGGTCCAGTAACAGCGGGCCCCAATGTAGACCCCTAAAACACGATCATCCTGCCTCACCATGGGGACCAATAAAACGCGACCCATTAATTTTTTGGAAAGCCCTGACTCTCACCAACCGCTTTCTGTTGACTTGTCCTTGTCTTTCGCTTGGTTTGACAGCGCTGTACCCCAATACAACCCCTATACAACCCCGTATCGTAGTAGTTTCCATTTTCTTTTCCATTATTACTATATAACCTTATATATATATATATACACCCTATTATAATGTCGTAGTTGCCAAGTTCTTTTCCCTTATCCCTCTAGAACCCCAATGTACCCGGAGGTCCGAGGCAGGGTGATTCTGCGATCTACTTCCCGCTAGGGCGCCTCCATCTGCGGTGGTGGTCTCCCACTCTTCGTCGTCGACGTCCTGGCAGCCTTAGATGGTAATAAACGAGACTGTAGGCATCCCCGACCCATACCATCGCAGAAACTGAAGCCGGACAACAAAGCATCCTCTCTTTCTCTTGATGGAACCATTGCACCCAGGCCGTGATGGAACCTAGCACCTTTACAGAACCCTAAACCCTAAACCCTAGCACTAGTACTGTCCCTGGGCCCCCGGTAAAACAGCCGGCAGGCCAAGACTAGGGTCTCTAAGTGCTTGCGAGGGTACTACTCGGAGGGTCATGGGCACTTAGGAAGTAGGTTAATAATTAGGGTTACTATATGGGCTATAGGGGTTATTGACCTACTTACTAAGTCCCCCTGACCCTCAAAGTAGAGGTTTCAATTTATGAATGCCACAATGGCCACCACAATTTGGCGCACCCTCTTGTCAAAATGCCTCCTCTGGTGGGAAACTTGAACTTCATGGCAAAAAGACAAGGCTGCAGTCCCAGGCATAACGTCTTCTGAAAAGGGGGGATGCTTTTGCAGATCAGAATTGAGGTCCTCATCTCTTATCATCCCGCACAGAAGGGATCCCACAGTCTGCTGCTTGCAAGAAGAAACTCTCGCGAGGGCGCCGCGCATCGTCCGGCAGGACCTACTTCGGATTCGGGTTTAGGGATTTGGGTTACAAGCTTGGGGCGTGGGCATGCTCAGGTCCAAGGGTGGGGGTTGAGCAAGAGTTTTGTGTGTGGTAAATTAGCCACCACAGGGGCGCAGAGCATGGGGGAGGCGATTATTTGTGGTGATTCCTAATTAGCGCATACCTGGCGATGGTGCAGTGATTCAAAACATGCAGCTCGCATTGCATCAAACACTTCCAGTCACCTCCAAGGACCCAACATCCAAAGGTAGGGATGCTCAAAGGTACTCTGCCCGTCAATCTCATACCGCCTATGCGTTCTGTCTGCGTGAGCTGGCAGGGCTATAGTGTTTAGTCCCAACGGCGAAGCACCAACTGAGCTGAGTTGCCTACACTAGAATGATTCCCTGTACTCTACATTAGGGACTAGAGTGTCCCCGTTTCACAAGGTAGAATCATGTCTTTGTTAACTGCCTTTAAATGGATTTTTAGGCCATGATAAGCACCAAACCCTGAACTGAACCTTCATTGGCTAGGTTCCCAAGTAGCCCCTTAATGATACAGGCACCCATTTTCCTAACATTCAGCTTTAATAAGGAGACCCCAAGACAAAAAGGGAAAACGGGTACTACTGAGGTACCTAGTTGAGCAGCCTCGGGCAGCATGGGTGAGCTCTCGCTCCTTTCACTGCCCCGCTCGATCATGGAGTCCAGCTCGCCTGAGCTTCAACTTTCTCTGGGCGTTTCGCAAGATTGGGGGTCCCCTTTTGGGGGTTATACTGGGGTTCTGTTGGGATAATGGAAACTACTATGTAGGATTTAGGGATTAGGGTTTAGGGTTTCCCAAAAGTAGGGGTCAACTTCTTGGCCCTATAACTAGGATTATAGTCTATTGGCGTCCATTTTGGGGTCCCGCTGTTCTATGCAAACTAAAAATGTATGGGATTGTTTTTTTAGCACGGCATATTCTGCCTGTATGACAGTTGGAAGACTCCTGGTCGGCCGGACTACAAATCATCTGAATTCACTCTCCCTTCTCTGCGACAAGGGGGGTCAGTTTTTGGGGGGCCTAGCCATTATATGGCAAGTTCTCAAGATTGGGGGCCCTTTACGGGCCTAAGGGAAATATGGGGATTACGAAGGTCCTTATTCAGGATTTCATTCATATGGGGAGGTTATAAGTGCCAGCAAAGGGGAGGTACAGGCATCTATGGGCTTTTGGGGTGAGGGTTTAGGGTTTATATGACATACTGTCTAAACTCCTTAAGGGGGGTTATAGAGGGGATTATATAGGAGAGAATGCTAGGGGTTGTTAAGGGGCTACTAGGAGTTTAGACTATAGCTCATATGAGAGGGCTTCCAAGACATTAGGGGTCCTTTTTGGGATACCTAGAATACTAGGATGGAATGCATAAGGGCGGGACTAGTTTGAAATGCCAGTATATCAGGTCCCTTGAGAAAGGGCTCATAATATGGACCTGCAAGGTTTTAACGTTTAAGGGTTGGTTCTCTGGCACCCATTTACGGGAGGGGCCTTCAAGACCTTCAAGGGCTTCGAAGGTGGAAGAAAAGAGGTTGAAGGGAAACCTTAAACCCTAAACCCTTGATACCCTATACCCTATAGTAGTTTCCATTTTCTCTTCCATTATCCCTATATAATCCCAATAATAACCCTAATATACTGTAGCAAGTTCCATTTTCTTTTCCATTATCCCTATATAATCCAATAATAACCCTAATATACTGTAGTAGTTTCCATTTTCTTTTCCATTATCCCTATAATAATCCAAATATACCCTTAAACCCTAAGACCTAAAGGTTGAAGGGAGGATTTGGGGTTTATAGGGTTCATGGTCCTTCAAGGGGGCTTCGACGGCCTGGCAGAGGGGCTTCAAGGGCTTTGGCAAGCTAGCCTCCCTGATGCTCGGTGGGTTCGATTGACCCTGCCAACAGCAAAGGTGGTAGTGGCAGCAAACTTTTGGAGTAGATCTCGTTCTTGCGCATTCAGTGCGCGCTGTCATTTCTTAAATGACATTTTACTTACTGTGCATGTTAGGTGCTCCCTGTGGCAACCTTTGCGGAACACATACCCACTTACAAAGACTCGGCCTTCTAAACAGCGCCTGCGCAGTCCCATCGCCGGGCCTAAGACCTAAGATCAAAGAACGCTTGAACCCACAACCCGAAGCCTGAAGACGCGACTACAAGAGCCGGGGCCCTGTCCATCAATACCATCCAGCTCATCGCCGGAGTCGTGCCCTTTGGTGCATGGCAATCGCACAGCCTTCGGCCTCAGTGCGTGAACCCGTTTGATATGCGGAGTAGAAACCTAAGAAGCTTCGAAACTCGCTTCCTATCATTCGCTGAGCATTTCTAGAGCCCTAGCTTCCAGAGGCTGGAGCCAGCACGCAAGCACCGCTTCCGCAACGAAATCATAGCCATCTTTCTATGGCACATCAATTCGATGATCCTACGGCCTCGAGGAGCCGCTGCCTAAAACATGATTCCTAGACTCTGAGCAGCACGCTTCTGCTCCTTCCGATGCTATTCTCTGCAACCGCAATATCTGACTGGCCAATATAGAGCCCAATGCCTTCACACTGCCATAGATTGCACAGCACAGAGCAAGCTTCGCTTTTAGATTTGGGGCTCCAGGGGAATGCTTCAACAACCCTTCAGCAGAACGCCTTTTTGAACAGTACCAATCGGCCCAGGGTAAGCAACATCATTTCGGTCTTCTTGAGGTTCCTCTGCCAGAGCTAAATATGTAAGGAGTCTGCAGCCATAATATGGGTAACTGTCCCAGTCAGCCCCTGTAGCAACCCGGGGTTTCGCTTCATTTCCCATTTGCTTCTCCACATGGAGTCGTTAACTATTTAGTTTTTGTAGTAAGCTCCCAGCAGGTCCGAGCGAAGGCCCGGAAACGTCACTGCCAACCTCAGCGGTTTAGGGTTTGTATGCAAGGCAGAGTTGAGGAGAGCGCCTTGCGGACGCTCGGAATATTTGAGGAATCTTAGAGGGGGAATTGAATCGATAGGCTATTTCTGAAAACTGCCCTCGGCACATAGTGTGTGAGTACGCGATTTGGCTGCAGCAGCAGGTTCTCGAAGCCACTATACATGGGAGGTGCCTGCCTAATGTGAACCTGGGACTTCACACAAACCCCAACAGGTCCCGTTTTTGAAGTTTAACTTAATAATCTTTATAGACTTTCGGCCCGAAATTGGTACTGTTCATAAACTTAAATCCCCAGGGTCAAAAAAGCAACAAGCCAATCAGGAGATTGGTAGAGTAGATCTTTCAGTCCATACCCTGCTCAGAACCAAGCCGCCCCTACTCGTGAAAGCTTCTGCCAAAAGTCTATCTATCTTACAGAGGAGAGAGGGCTTGTCGCCAAAGAGTCATGAGTCAGCTTCGTCTGTACCTGCTACATCTTCGAAGGCGCTAAACCCTAAAGCCATAAACCCCTAAACCCTAAACCGCTAAACCCCCAATTAGACGGACCGGGAACCTCCAGTCCCCTGAGATCTACACAAAATCATAATCTACTCTTCATCGACTCCAGGGCGTCTGCTAAATCATTCCTACATTAGGTCAAAAAATATTGGCACCATGCAAGCTGTAGTTTGAACTCCTAGTATCCCCCGTCATAACCCCTATAGTACTCCCCTATGCAATTCCTTATCTATAGCCCCCTTTACGGAGTTTAGACTATAGCTCATGTGAACAATCAGGTCTGCACTAGTTTCTGAAGGGCGTAAGATGGTAAGCAAAAATTTCCACATGTCCCCTTTTGTCTAAGCCAAGCCGAAACCTCCAACCCAAAACCCCAAATCCCAATGCCTAAACCCTACGCCCCCAAGGCCCTCACTCAATCTTTGATGTAGGGTTTCTTGTCTTTAGGGTTAAGCCCTAAACCCTAAACCCTAAACCCCAGTAGGGGTTTAGGGTTTCTTGGCTGTACCCTCCAGGGCAAAGGCATCATTTCCAGGCGGAGCTCAATGCCATCCACCACGGGCTTCCAAGCCTCGACGCAAGGAATATCCCCTCCCGGTCCCTTTCCACCGTGCTTCCGTGTTTCTATACATATCTATATAATTCAATATATCCACTGTAGAGTTTTAGGCTTAGGGCCTTTCCACACGGTTTAGGGAAAGTGGAGTACTTATTTCAGAGTAAGTTTGATGCGATTGTCGGCGTGCTCTTATTTCATCAACTTCTTTGCTTGAAGTGTGAACTGATGAGGCCTCTACTTCTGGCAGAGCATGGCAACTTAAGATTCTGTATGCATAGTCTTGCTAAGTCTGGCTTAGGTGATGGGATACCAAGCAAGGGTATGGTGGGTCCTTTGTCTGCATAAGATTCTCTACAGGTGTGGCATAGACTTGTACAATCAGTGCAGGCCTAACCTGGAACTAGTCCCTATATCACCCATTTAGTAGTTTCCATATTTCTTCCCATCCCTCCTAAACCCTAAGCCCTAAACTCTATATAACCCGCTATAGTGAGCAATACACTGAGCACACCCGACTACCAAGTTTCAAGTGCTGCAAAAACAAAGCGGGCTGAATGAGCCATAGGCCAAACTCCTAGTATCCACGTTAATCACCCCTATAGTAATTCCCTATATAATCCCCATATATCATGCCCTTGAAGGAGTTTAAACCCTAAACTCTAAACCCTGAGCCCTAAATCCCTAAACCCTATATAACCTGCCTTTAAGGAGTTTAGACTGACTATACCTCATATCCTCATCTCCATTCCCCTGAGGGCTGGGCCATAACAAGAAACAAGGCCCACAAAAAGGGCTCCAGGATGTAGCGCAGCTCAACGAGGATCCTGGCGAGGCATGAAGTAGAGTCCCCATTGAGTAGCTAGAATATGGAGGGTATAATTATGGGGATCTTATTATTACATAAGTAGGCAGAATATATGGGGTATAACTTTGGGGATCTGATTGTCATATCAAGTGGATAGAAGACGGCGTATATGGGGTTCTTAATTTGATATTGGGCAATTCCCTATCCTACCTACTCAAGGGGGACGACAATGAGTAAGACACATCCCGTGTGTGGACACGACAACGCGTGGCGCAAGCACACAAACTCAAACAGCAGGTGGATGCCAACCCTTGCCAAAATATGTGCTGCCAAATCAGAACACAAACATACGCAACCTTACGCAGATGTCATCCCTCTCAACTTGTTGATGCTTTTTGTACTACTTTCTCTCCAAAACCCCTCCCTGTTTACCTCTGTCCCAAAAACCCTTGCAGGGGACCCGGGGACCTCATGGAGCAGTAGGCACCGATGATGCAGAGCACCACAAACCCGACGCGTTCCCGGAAGACCTCTCAGCCGTTCCGTCTTGGAATTCCAAGGTAGCCATGGCGCACTGGTCTGACATACAGTTATATGGTATCGTGGCATTACAGTGATGAAGTAATATAGTAGTATAGTAGTACAGTAATGGAAGTAGAGCAGTAGTTAATCCGTACAGTATTATAACAGCAGTGAAATGTAGTGATCGAGTTGATCTGATGCCGTTGCGGGGTGAATGGTGGTGGCATCTGGGCAGGCATGAAGACGCTGGGATCTCAGGCTATTGGAGATTGGCCTGAAATGCAAGTTTTCGGGATGTGGATCCGCACTAAACATTTCCAATCCTGAAAAAATACACTATTGTTCCTCTGAAACCCTGTTCAACCACTTTTCCAGCTCCCCGATAGCTCAATGACTCAGATTCGCCGAAACCGTTTGTCCGCGACTGTGTCAACATGTGTCAGTCTTTCAGTCTTTCAGGCCCCGCCTGGCCCTCCGTACGCGCCATGACAACCTCCAGGGTCAAAAGACCCCAATGCTAAGCTACACCAATACCCAGAGGAACCGATGCGAAAAGAAAAGACTGGATTTTTGCCTAAACTAAAGGTCCAGTCTGAGGTTACTCTAGGCAAGGCTCTATTGGTTAGGTTCAGCCCCCAGACGCTGACAGAGGGTATGCGGATAACCTCAAGGGGGCTGATGAGGATCTTTGACAGGTAAAGACAAAAGTCGAACTGAATATGCTTCAAGTGTCCGTGCAGTCCGCAATGACAGCACCTAGCCTACACACTTGTGGAAACAAACAATCCTAATGGTGGCCCACTAAAGACACTAGAGCATGTTTGATTCCTATTTCATTGTTTGTGCATATGACTGCTGCTGCTGGTGCTGTTGCTACTACAACAACAACAACAACTGCTGACTACCACTCCTCCCACAGCTACTCCTGCTCCTACTGCTACTGCTACAACTGCTACTGATACTGCTCCGGCATCTCCTCCTACTTCTACTATTCTAGTATAAGATGTGCCACATGTTGCTGCAAGCGTCACACATCAAACAGCCTGCATTGGTGCTCCGGCGCCCGTTGGAAGACCCACAGTGGCCTGGACAGCGCAGCACTCGGATGAGACAGTTGAGACTGCCCGAACGTGAACAGCGAAGCAGCCATGCACCGAATCAGACGGAAATCGTGATCATGAAGGTGGTGATAGTCATCCGTCATAGATGGAAGACATACACATTGGTATTCATTGCTATCCGTGTTGTTTTCTTCTGATCAGCTGTCGATCTCAGTAGTTCGCTGCAAGCCAGGCCTAGCATTTGAAGAACCTTTTCGAGAAGTATGGGGTGATTCTGGGTCCCTATTCGGAATCACATAGGCTTGATTTCAAGAATTCCCAGATTACCAGACACACAACGCCGAACTATAAAATGGATCAGGCACCTTGGCATCGTCGCCCCAGAAAGTGGCCCACGAAGAGCCTCTGCTGCTTGTAGTCTGTTGTACCGAGACTTCCATAGGTTTGGGGCCCAAGTTTGTTGCCTCCTGCTTACCTGTGAGAACTCGAGGAACTCTCACTCAAACTACTCCATGTGCAGGCCGTACCATGGACGAACTCCTCTCCTATGGCAGGGCGGCCTTCACCATTTGTCTCAGCGAAAGGCTTCGCTGGCCTCGGATGCTCTGCAGTGCAGGATTCCAAAATGACTGATATGACATGGATCCGGGATTTACCGACACATTACAGTGGTGCAGCTAGCGAAAAGCACTGCTTAGCTCCACTGGGCGCGCTGGCCTGTGCAGCCACGTCGCCATTATGTGCAAATGATACTACATAGCTCTACCCTTGACTACAGAACTGCAGCCTCTCTTTTTGGGGTGAGGGTGGCAGCACTAGCTGGTTCTTGCAGTCAGTGATTGTGCAACCTAACCTGATGTGAGGAAACTCGCACTTCTGGAAGCCATAGCAAATCCGCTTGTGCTTGTCACCCATGACTTGAGAAGGAGCTCACGCTGCCTTCTGATGCTCTCGGGAGATCATCTGGGGATCCCAAGGATAATATACCAGTTATATAGAGATATATTATACAAGGTATCAGATAAGGTTTAGATGAACCAGTGTATATCTTGCCTGCGCACAGCTTAAGGGATGTGATGGTGGCAGCCATGGCTGTCAAGTAGCTCTGCCTCAAAGTGGCCTGTGCTCTGCAACTAGAATCAACCCTAAACCCTAAAAACCTAAACCCTAAACCCTCAGAATGCATTAGTTGGGCTCTCATGACCTACCTTTTCTGCACTTGTGAAGTGCTGAGCCAAATAGGCCAGCGTCGGGAAAATGCCAGAACTTGCCCTGGCACTCTAGACCCTAACCCTTACCTTTGGTTAGCTGGGAATGAAGACGTGGAAAAGGTAATGGACACTACTATAATGGGTTACTTTATGTAGGAACTGCTATAAGGATCCCTTCCTTCATTCCTAGCTAACCAAAGGTAAGAACCCAGACCACCTGGCTGCGCACACTAGGGTTGACAGATTTTGGCTAGGGGTTGGTACAGGCTCTAGGGTTTAGGGGTTAGGGTTGCAAGTATGGCTCCACCTGCCCGCACCCTCAAACACAAAAACTGCAGTTGTCAGTAGTTGTGGGGGATCCTAGTACTGTGCGTTCCTTTTGCAGATCTCTACTGACAAATTCAACGAAGCTACACTGTAGTCTCCTTAGACCTATAACAAAACATTACTTTTAATAGTTCCCTAGGGTTATACTATAATACAAAATTGACAATAATTCCTAAGGAGACTACAGTACAAGCATCACAACAACCTTGCCATTCCCCAGTACTTGTGAATCCTTCCCGAAAGCCTATGTGTTGGAAATCCAGGCGGAGCAAGCAATGTACCCGCCCCAAACAAGGGTTTTGTACAGCACCTAATCTCTTGTATGGTTACATGTCATCAAGAGTCTGAAAGTAATTTATAGTCCCCCTTAAGTAGATAGAATATGGCATTGGGTATATTATAGTAAGATCCTCATCTACCCAAATTCTATCTACACAAGCGGGAATATAGATACAGAGTTTTAGCTGCAGTGCACAGGCACGCTTAAACCATGACCTCAGCAGCCTTTAGCCCTGCATCCGCCTCCCAGGTGCAGCAAGTCGAGCTAGCGATGATGGAGGCGGTGCGCTTCGACTGGCAGCAAGAAACAGGATGTTGCACCATACATAGATAGATAGATAGGGTTGAAACACACGAGAAGTTGATTGTGTGGTAAATTCACTGCAGAAGCTCTAGAATTGCTGTGTCGAAGTTCCCCCTTAGACCCAGGGCATAAGACCATGAGGCAGGGGTGGCGGACTGTGAACCTGGCAACGTTTTCTCCGGGGCCTGTCCTCAGGTTATGTGTTTGGAAGTCGGTCATGGCGTGTCCTGTCTGCTCATCACAACAAGCGGACCCACCATCACGGCTTTGGTACTCAAAAGTCTTACAAATGAAGGCAGACAAAGTCACCCTGCCCTAGGGCTGTAGTATACACCGGGCCTGTTCCTAGTGTTACAAAGCTCGAATCATCCATGGAGCGAATAAGTTTACAGGGAACGAGGACGAGGAAAGCAAGGGCCCGAAAACTGTTGCTTCCCAATCCAACCAAACAAATCTTATCGCAAGAAGCTTGCAAAACACGTTGGTGCCACCTTTACTTCTGGAAAGCTTTCCCTGCAAATGCCAGTCTCTACGACATGGTAACCACGTTGAGAAATCTGGTGTCATCGTGTAGAAAGCTGCCATGGGAGGCCCCGCAGCACTACATCACAGCCTACTCACCTGGATCTCCCTGCAGCGGCTGTTGTCTGGATGTTAAGCCACCCTGCCTGTACTGCTAAATGAAATGGAAACTATTATATTACAATGGGGAGTATAAGGGGTTATATAGGGATAATGGAAAATAAATTGGAAACTCTAAGCCTATTCAACTCTAAAGCGTGAAGCCTTGACGCGTCTAAAGCCACAAAAATCCTGAATCCCTGGCGCTCATACAGTCCGTGGCCTGCACGCCAAGCATAACCAGCTCGCCGAAGACACTGCCGTAGGTGAGGCCTCCAATGAAGTGGAGATTCCTGCAGAGCAATTCAGAACCTTGTGAAGCACGTGTCAAGGAGGTAAGGCCATACTCCTTCATGAAAGCTCCACATTAGTCCCATCCCAAGGCATTGAAGTGAGTCAGTGTGTTTGTTGGATGTTCGAACCAGAATGGGCCATATCTCCTCTACCAGGGTGAAGTTTACCATGTTCAAGCCAGCCCGCCCTGCGCTGTTCCAGAGCAGTTCATCGGGAACATCCAACCCTAAACCCTAAACCCTAAACCCTAACCCCTAAACCCTAAACCCGGATGGATGCGTTATCTCCTGACGTGCGCCCCTGGGTTTGGAATAAGGAGCTCTGATCCTTTGTCTGTGCTGCCGTTAGGGAACCTAATGTAAACTACCACACTAGGGGAACCACATTTATTGTGGTCCGTGGCTATGGATACCCGATATGGTAACTTAAAATAAGTTCCTTAACAGCAACAGCAACGACACCAACACAGTTATGGAGGTGCCTGCAGAAAGCATATCCCAGAATTGGGTAATTTCCTCGACGCCCTTTTGACTTTCGAGTACTCCGTTAGATTAAGCGCCCCGACCCTGGAAACTGAGATCCACGAAACCCGAAGCACTGAAGTCCCTAGACTACCAAACCTTTCACCTTATCGCTCCACCAAAGTGCCAAATCCAGCAAGCCCAGGTCCTCACTAGCAGTCCGGCAAACTCCTCAAGGCTCTCCTTGACCACCTCACCAGCGCAGGGACTTTTTGATTCACGTTTGCCTCAAGTCCTGGGCTAAAAAGGATTCACAGCTCCTTGGCAGGATATACGAAGCTTGGAAACTTACTGGGAAGTAGTGGGGAATTACGGACTATGTCATACATGGATTATATATATATATATATTGATTAGATTCCCTTCTTCCCTACTA
>CAJNIZ010024947.1:15269-25913 GCA_905231905.1 Symbiodinium pilosum
ACAACAAACAACAACAAACAACAACAAACAACAACAAACAACAACAAACAACAACAAAGAAAAACAAACAACAACAAACAACAACAAACAACAACAAACAACAACAAACAACAACAAACAACAACAACAACAACGACGACGACGACGACGACGACGACAACAGCAACAACAACAACAACAACAACAACAACCACCACCACCACCACCACCACCACCACCACCACCACCACCACCACCACCACCACCACCACCACCACCACCACCACCTAGAGGTGCCCTGACAGTAGGCCGAACACTCAAACACTTAAATTCAAAATTGCCAAAAACCTGCATGGCAACCCTTAACTGCTAGGCAAGCGATACTATTTCACAGCCCTGACCTGGGTTGGCCCCTAAAGCCCTTTGAAAAAGATTAATAAGGTTATAAGGGTTATATAGGGGTAATGGAAAAAGAAAATGGAAACTACTATTTAGGGGTTAGGGTATAGGGTTATTTGAAAATGTTAATATATAGGGTCCCTGAATTATTAAAGCCATTAGGGAAAATAGTAAATATTTCAGGGGCCTACCCAGTGACATACTCTCAATCCTATCCACGATGACAGTCTGAGCTCGCTGTAACCCAAAGGGTCCAAGTACCCAATAATTAGGTACTTGGGTGTTGAGTAATAGTAATTTTAGTACAGGTTTTGGGTAAGTATATGGTCATTAGGTACTTGGACCCTCTAGGTAAATTTCCCAGAAACTGAAACACTTCTCAAAATGAAGGGCTTTTGCTTCAGCACGATGACACCGAGAACCACTGTAAATCACTGAGGTAAAGGGGTTCGCTGTAAGGGCTCTAATCAACATGTTTTGGGCGTACATTATCTACTCTGCTTCGGTGGGATTATAAAGGTATAGTGGTCACGCAGACACACATATGCATATATAAAGATATATTGTACAAAATTGTTCCTGGCTCAACATTAGCGAGACTTCGCGCGACAGCGACTGCGACATGGCTCCCTTACGTCTTGCGGTAACCTTGGGAACTCTAGAAACCTGACATAACAGCATGCAGTGTAAGCGCCTCACGCATGGATTCCATTAGTGCAGTGGAAGGATAGGGCCCGCAATAAGCATAGTTGGCAGATTGAGATCTCTGAGGATATGGTTTAAAGCTGTCTGCATAACCAGTAGATTTATTGGTAACCCTCTCGAAGTATGTCAAACTCCTCATCCCGGGACCATACACCCAACACCCCCATAACCCCCCTAAACTCCAACCGCTAAATCCTCAACTCTGCAAACTGTATTCCCCAAACCGCGAAGCCCTATAAACGCCTCCCAGATTCTTTCCGATTCTCGCCCTTAGGGTCCAAGTACCATGATCGTGCAAAAATTGAACTCAACATAACTTTATGGGAGCCCATTTAAAGCAACTTTTCTCTACTATTTTTTTCTCGGACCATTATCCCCAATCCGCGCAATCCTAAACCCTAGTGAATCCCTATCATCCCGCATCCCTAAACCCTTAAACAAACCCTACCTGGACCACAGAAGTAAGAAAAATAACTAGTAGTCCCAACCCCACCAAAAAAAAGGGGGGCAATGATGAAATCTATCTTTGAGGTCCAAATGCCCCACTCTTGCGAGGATTCAGCCAATCATTTTATAGATCTTCCTGATCCCTAAGCCCTAAACCCTAAGCCCTAATCCCGAAACCCTAAATCCTAAACCCTTAAATCCTAAACCCTTAAATCCTAAACCCTAAACCCTAAGCCCTAAACCCTACACCCGAAGCCCTTAACCCTAAGCCCTAAACCCTCCCACCTCGCCAGGCCGTCGGGGTACCGGAGCAGAAGGTGCTCGAGGAGGAGACCCATAGCCCATGTTGGCCCTGGGAGACTACGTGGCACTTAGGACCCCTAAACCCTAAACCCTAAACTAACCCTTAATTACCTGTAATAGGAATATAAGGGAATCCCAAAGGGTTAAGGGTCTAAGGTCCAAGCTAAGTCCTAAGCAGGAGAAAGAAGGCCAGAGTACCGGGTAAGGGTAATGCGGTTTAGGGTTTGGGGTTTAAGGTTTAGGGTTTAAGGTTTAGGGTTAACCCTAAAACCCTAAACCTTAAGGGCTTAGGGGTGTCGAGATGAATGGAGGGATTATAATCTCACGAGTTAGATGCAGGAAATACCTGGAAGGCCACCAGAAATGCATAGCTGCTGCCCGAGCAGCCAATTCCCACCCCGAACTCTGACCCCTAACCCTCAGACAAGGATGCTACTCCACAAAAAATGGATGTTGTGGGAACACCCATCTATTTCTTGATGTTAAGTTTCCCAAGCAGGATCTAACCATAGACTCTATACTCACAGCTGTGCCCAGTGAGCATTGGCCTGCCAGGAAAACCCCTGAATTCAAAACCCTAAGCCTCAAAACTTGTCACCCTTAAGTAGATAGAATATGGGGTATATGGGGATCTTCTCATAAGATACCCGAAGCCACATTCTATCTACTTAAGGGGGGGCTACATAAACCCTATAATGCACGGTCCCCGCAGCGCGGCCTCGGTGGCTCTTTCTCCCTGGCCTGCGCTTGGGGAAGAACTGGGCCTCGGAGGAAGAAGGCTTTACTGTGTCTCCCAAGACTCCCAACAACCACGACGTAAGGGAAGTTAAGATAAGATGGGTATATCGTGTTTAGGGTAGGGCGTGTAGCTTCTGTGGGTGGTAGCTACCAATTACCGGTTCAGTACAACTGGACTGTAGGTAGTTGGGGCTCCAGGTAAGGGTGTAGGCCTTGTGGGGTTTACAGGGTTTGCGGGGGGGCATATAGGGTCAATAACGGTTAATATGGCATATAGGGTTTCTGGGTCTAGAGGGCTTATGGCGCGACAGGGCTTGAGGGCTTTACCGAGGTCGCAAATATTGAGTTAGAGCTAACAATCGGGTTTGGCTTGGGGCTAAGACCGGCTAAGAGCTGAAGCCATTAGTCTTCAGGGTTGGCCCCTAAAACACTCCGCAAAATATGCCGTTTGTGAAGCGGGTGGCGCAAGCTTTGGCCCAAAAGGGTTTAGAGCTTAGGGAGTTGTAATAGTGAAGGCCAAAGCATTACCACCATATCCTTTTGCGGTTTATTTGAGGTACCCGATAACACAATTGTACGGGGCATGTAGAACCATGATATTGGAAATTCTTCGCCTTGCAAAGGCTTGCTAGCTGGTCAGCTGCCTCCACGACCGCCAAAGAGGACATGTCACCCTCGTGCGGCTCAGTCCCAAGCAGGCTCAAGTCCAAGGAACTCAGCGACTGCATGAGCTTCTGCAAATTTGCAAGCAAATCATTTGCCTGCGAAACAACACTGGAGCAGTCCATGGCCAGCTTGGCCTCTGCAATCACACGCGCATTCAAGTAAGAAGAAACACACACCCTAAGCCCTAAACCCTAGAAACATCGGCGCAAGTATAACTACAACCTATGGAACCTAAATTAAAGCTCCAGGGGATACTTGAAATACTGCCCCCCAATCAGTCACAACCCTATCAAGCCCTATAAAACCAGCCCTGAACATACGATAGTTATCTTCGGGTTAGCAGGGAATAAGGGGGTATACTATATGCAGATCATATAAGAATTATATTCCCTTGTTCCCTACTTACCACCAGAAAGTTATAGGGTCCTAATTTCCAGGGTTGGGGATACCAACAGGCCCGTATTACACTTCGTTATTTGTGTCCTTACCAGTTGAGAACCTCTTTTTTTTGTGGGCGGCGGCTCTGGGACTTATAAGCCTAGTCATAGCTACCCATGAGCCTCTAACATTCTAAACCCTAAACCCGAAACACCAAAACCCCTAAGATCCCTAGAGGCCCAAATCCTCTGTATAACCTCTATAGCCTTACCATACCCTCTCTGCAACTACCCATGGAACTCCAAGTACAGGGTTTCCCACCGACCGAAGCCCTGAGCCTCAGACCCTACACTAAGGTTGGGGCTTTAGCGGCTTAGGGTGTAGCGGCTTGGGATTTAAGGGTTCAGGGTTTAGGGATTAGGGTTGGGGTTTAGGGGCTTAGGGGTTCAGAGTTTTAGGGGCTCAGGGTTCAGGTTTTAAGGGTTTAGCGTATGTATTCTGCACGAAGGTCAGCGTCCCCCTTCTATACCCTAGAATACCGACTGACCCAACAGTGCCAACAGTGAAACATCCGAACGGAATTCTTGTCATCCAGCAACGCTTAGAACATCTTTCTCTAAAAATCCAAGGGCGCAAATAATGAATGGGGTCTATAGGGCCCAAATACTATGATATTGATGGTATTTGGGCCCTAAACCCCTATTTTTTAGGTTCTTGGACCCTAAACCCTAAACCCTATATACCCCTGTAGACCCCCTTTAAAGGGACCCTAAGGTCCTCTCTTTGGGCTCTGTGCAATTCCGAGAAGCTCGTGGCCGTAATTGGCGGCACTGTTGCACTTCCTGCCACTTAATAAGGGATTACAAGAGTACTCCCCCAAAAAAATACACCGCCCAGGGTTTAAAGAGCTAATAAGGACTATATAGGGCTTAATAAGGCCTAATAGGGTTCTAAATCTGGGGGGTTACCTTTGGGGGGGGGGTCCTATTGTAATCCCTTACTTAATGACTGGGTTGGCCCCTAAAACCCTTTGAACATATTTGTATATAGGGTCCCCTATTAAGGCCATTAAGGAAATAAAAAATGTTCCAGGCGCCTACCCTTGATTCCCAGACCATGAACCCAAAGGCTTTCGGTACTTGTATATTGGGAGGGTCAAAGGGCCTTACGAAGCAGCGATGTGGACCGTGATTAATAAACCCCTCCTCTTCAAGGCCTTATTATTAGGATGCCTATCATAACCCCCTAGTAAGGGGAGGGGATTTATTCATCACGGGTCTACATTATACCTATATAGTCCCCCTTAAGTAGATCGAATATGGGATATAATTATGGGCATCCTATTATACTTGTCCCGAATCCATTTTCTATCTACTTAAGAGCGACTATGCTCCTAAATTCTAAACCCTATTGAGCCTTTCAGCCATACACTGACTCCAGCCATCCCGTTGATTATCCAGCCTGCTTACTACGTCTCCCTGACTCTCCGAGTAATGTATACGTTGGGCCTGTGAAAGTCCTACGGATATTACAAATCCATCCTAAACCCTGAAACCCTAAACCCTAAGCCCCTACGCAGTAACTCATACCTTGGGAATAATGGTAGTATGGTATACTAAGGCCATGCAGAACTTTTCGTATCAACACTATATAGGTACCTTGAGGCCCTAGTATGTGCTGCGTGAATACCTGAGACTCTTGAATGGTCTCAGAACTGGGTTGCTGTTACGGAACCTAAAGTTATCATATCATAGGCATACCCTAAACCCTAAACCCTAAACCCTAGTAAAGAATGGGGTCTCCTTATTAGGGCCTAAGGTTTGGGTTTTACATTCACTTAATTTGACTTCCTTAGCGGCAAACCAGTGAACTCCAAACACTGACTCCACTCCCAAAGCTCAAGGCCGGTATTTATGGCTCCCTAGACCCTAAACCCCTCAACCCTAAACCCTAAACTCCTAAACCCTAAACCCATAAACCCTAAACCCTAAACCCATAACTCCTAAACCCTAAACCCCTACACCCTAAACCCACAACCCCTAAACCCATAAACAGAGCCCTTATAAGGGAGCTCGTAGGATGCCTAGAGTTTTAGGGCTTAGGGTTTAGGGGCTAGGGTTTAGGGTTTAGGGTCTAGGGGGTAGGGATACTTGGGGAGCTCAAACCTGAAATGTGTGGGATTTCTAGACCGCCTTCCCCAAGCCTTTATACAGGGAGTCAGTTTCGCAGTTCACTTTCAGCTGGTAGCTCATGACCTTCAAGGCATACTCCTGCAACCCATCTTTTAAATTCATGAAACAATTTTTCGAAAGGGGGATAGATTGGGGGAGTTTCAGGTGTCCATGATGCACTCGCAAGGGGATTGCTGAAGTCAAGGGTTGTGCAGGGGATTATTCATATCCACACGGGAATCTTGTAGAATCCCCTCCCACGTACTATGCCTCCATTGTCAAGACATCTTACCACTATCTAGAATCTGGACCCTTACACACTACCCCCTTTTTAAGGTACATTACTCTGTGCTTAGTATCCTCTCTATACCGTTAAGATTAAGTCTAGGGGTAGGGAATCCGGATCTAGGGAGGAGATGTTTCCTCGCAATTTAGACTTGGTGGTGCAAACTCGCTAAAACCAGTCTGGCATAAATCTGAACTCAAACCCTAAGCCCTAAACCCCGTACATGCTAGGGTAATGAGTAAGCTGCGAACCTTAGAACTTCCCAAAGGCCTGGCGGTTCCTTCAGTTCCTCCACGGGTGGGGCCTGGTGAAGGTCAAGAAAGTGACTTGGGCTCTAGGATCCAGGGCTTAGGGTTTAGGGTTTGGGGTTTAGGGTTTTCGGGTTCAGGGTTTGGGGGCTTGGGATTTAGGGTCTATATAAGGCTAGATAAGGCTATATAGGGCTACAATAGGTTACCAGCATTTGGGGCTATAGGGCCATACCAGGCCACATTGCATACACCAATAATGGAAAATCAGATGCCCAAATAAGGCGTATCTCAAACTAAACATCGCGGCATATTCGTGAGTAAGGTTGCAAGGTCAGGGGGGCTTAGTAGGTAGCCTTATCATTGGAATACCTGTGGTTCTTACATGGAATATGGCGGGTACACGTGTACTGAATAAGTCCCCCCCCTGACCCTCCAAGGAATGATAAGGGTTGAGGGTTTAGGGTTCGGGGTTGGGATGTAGGAGGCTCAGGGCTAGCGGGATGAGAGCTTAGGCCTGGGTCTATAGGGCTCAACCCTACTTGGAGGGTCAGGGGGACTTAGTGAGTAGGGTGTTTAAGGTTTAGTTTAGGGTCAGGGGGACTTAGTAAGTAGGCTATAATAACCCCTATAACCCATCTTATTAGTAATCGGGACTATCCACATTATTAACCTACGTAACCCTCCAGGTAAACCCTACACCCTTAACCCTAGACCCGCCGCTTCAACGCGTTGGGCTCTGGGCTTGCATCTCGGAGAGCTGTAAAGAGAATGATAATCCCTAAGGGTCCAAGGACCCAAATAGTAGGGTTTTAGGGCCCAAATACTATAATATTAATGCTATTTGGGCCCTAAAGCCCTATTATTTGGGTCCTTGGACCCTCAGGGAATGCTACCGCATACTACTTAGAAAGAAGTGTGATGCCTCGGAATCATGTGATCCATTGTCTAAACTCCGAGTATCCCCCCGAATAACCCCTACAGTAGTCCCCTATATAATCCCCTATGTAACCCCTTTTAGGAGTTTAGACGACTATAGCTCATATAGCATAGGAAGGTGAGATGGTGAAGCAGAAGCTTGAGCAGGAACTAGGAGCAGGGTTGGCCATGGCCGTGGTGGTAGCGGAGCTGATGGTGGTCAAAAGGAAGAGACAAGAAAAAATAAAAAAATCATAGCACAATAAACAGCTTGACCAATCCTACTTATCAATCACTAAATCACTAAACTATCATACCCTCACATGAAGTTCAACTCTTCCGTCACCACAGCAACCCAATTCAAGGTCTAGGCTTCGCTGAAAGTTTTACATTGAACTCCACGTTTGAGAGCTTCCTGGCCGAACATTCACTCCAGATCCCTTCGTGGAATGTTCTTGTATGTTCGAAAAAGTGGGATTCTTCAGGTATGACCGTAACAACACATAATCCTGAAGCTCATTCCCAAAATCCTCATGGGTTGTTTTGAAACAAAACTCAGGAATGGAACCATTTGAGGCCTGCAGAATCCCCGATGGTCCTGCCCAATCCTTCATTCCATGCTAACCACACAAACTCTGAACCATGAACTGTTGCTGAGGCTGAAGCCTCATTTTCGTTGGACCCGTCGCTGTCCGAGACTCAGCGCGTCATAAGTTATGCTTGACTAAGGGCCGATAAGTATGAGCCAACGCATTGGCACGGTTGGAATGGTTTGCATTCTAGAAGGGGCATGGCAAAATAGAAGCTGTGTGTAGAGTTACGTGGTCAAGGTGCAATGACATGAGTTCAGGTGTCAAACATGCATGGCTAATCGAATGCAGAAATGTTGGGAACGTCGCCAGGGTTGTGAACATAAACTGGATTTTAGGTTCTTGACGACCATGAATCAGCACTGGCGGTGCAGAACGACAACGTCGAAGAGGATGAACAAATGGCAACTTCATGGACGCGCATACGATTTGCCTCAAATCCCACACGCACAAGCAAACATACTATAGCATGCTGACGGAGCTTCATACCAAAAGGTGTAACAGAAATCGGCACGAAATTTTGCAACCCCTGGCCGTGTCGAAGCAGCTTTTATGTATATATTGGGATAGTGGAAAAGAAAATGGCAACTACTGGAGTATAGGGTTTAGGCTTAGGGTTTAAGGGTATATTTAACAAAGAACTCCTTGCTTGACCCTCGCACGGGCTTCGCAAGGAGGCTATATTGAGAACGGACCAAATGACCAAACATGCATGTGTTTTTTTAGCTTTACAAAATCAAGCCTCGTTGGCGCTCAGCAAATCCTATGGCACTTGCCATGTACGTTCTTCGACTTTTCCAAGTCCACTTGATTTTTTGACCGACATTATCATACAAAACGACGTCTATATCCGCTGAACTCTGACCTGGCGCCATAAGCTGTGCGCGCATTCACCCATGGCCCAGTCGAGCCTTGTTGAACAGCACAGTTTAGGCCATCTGCTTTTCGTGAACACCACATGGAACGCTGAACCCTGGAACCTGAAGCACAGAAACTCCGAATGCCATCGAGAGGGCTGAAACCTAAAACCCCCGCGAGCCTTAACCCACACAATCTGCTGCCACGTGGGGCTTCCAAACCCTGAATATGTTAAACCCGAAGCGTTGCTCCCCTCTAGCTTATACCCGACACACTTTGATGGCCAGCGGCCATCGGCGCAGCTTTGTGGCGGCGCCCTGAATGACGAACCATATGGTAGGGCAACAGGAAATGCATGGCTGCTGCCCCCTTCCCACTTGTCCCGCTATAAAAGCTCCGTATGTGCACTTATGCACCTCCAGTTGTTGCTTAGTGACTTAGCGTTTGGCAACAAAACTCTGCAGTAGCCGTTGTTTAAACCCTCATCTTCCGGGGGCCCTAGTTCCTGGGGTCCTTCCAAGCGCGTCTAACATACCATACATCGAGGATCACTTGCTTCAGGCTCCTTTGGCGGTGTGAACAATTTGGTCGGATGTTCAAGCGCGCGATGCAAGACTGAAAGGTGCAGGCAACCTGCCTGTGAATTTCAGACGTTCTAAAAGGCTTGTGATTGCTTTAGGCAAAAATGATGCAATTGGCACGAGTGGTCGAATGAGTTTCCCGGCTTCCAAGACGAGTGATGCGCAATTTGCCAAGACCTCCGCAAGCTGATGAACCGCATGTCCGTCTTTAATGCATGCGCCAACGATGCTCCATCGCGCGATTGCAAAACTATACCACTCAAGCAGCCTGACATTGGCAAGTCGAGACCCTTCTCACCGCCACACGGCCCTGCGTAGTTGTGCCACTAATTAACCTGATCTTTGCATCTACTAAATTAATTGCAGGATGTGTTGTTTGTTGGATGCTTGGACATCTTTGATGTCTTGCAACGTAACCGCTTAAGCACCAAAGGGTTCGGTCCGGTTTGCAAACAACACATTGCGGGCAGGTGCCGTGAATGCCTGACCACGCGTAGGCTTACCTCGGCGCTGTCCACCAGCTTGAGGACGTGCATGTGTCTGACATTGTGGATACATGTTTTTCGGGTAGGCCTCTTGCTCTAAACCACAATCCCGTTTCGGCGCACACTTATAGCGGGAGTTCCCCTTTACTTATTCTGAGTGAAGTAATCAGGGAAATCCCTCGTATAGTCAGAGCTCATCTGCTCAACTGCAAGAATCCGTATGGCTAGGCTCCCTACATATTTCTGAAACATCATGCTGGAAACGAGGCGCGGCCTGGTGTTTGTTTTATGTCGGGTGCCTTGATTCAGGTTTGGCGGCGCAGGGTCGTATGCAGTGTGCAGAAGGTCATGTCGCTTCCGTTGAACATCTATCTTTGAAAGAATCTGCAAGAGAGGTTTCACGAGCTTTGTGCGCACCCTCGAGGCATCGCAGCCCAGTGAACCAGCGCCAAGGCCAGGTCTCATAAAACATGTGCATCACAGCCGCTATTCTCAGTGACAATGAGAAGCGGGGCAATATGCAGGACGGGTGTATTTGTTGCCCAAAGTCGAGGTATACCTCTAACACACGTATGACTACCCTAAATCACGCCTCTTCGCAAATGCCCCCTGTGGAATCCTTCTGCTTATCAAGCCACTTGTACCAGCGCCTGTATGCATCCCTGCATCCCTTCCCGGGCAAAGTAGACAGCAAAAACATCTGAGCGCCAAAGCTCCAATGTAGCCCAAACCCTTAACCCTAAACCCTAAATAGTACTTTCAATTTCTTTTCCATTATCCCTATATAACCCCAATATATACCCTATTAGAACATGATAGTTTCCATGTTCTTTTCCATTATCCCTATACAACCCGTATATATACACCCTATTACAATACAGTAGTTTCCATT
>CAJNIZ010024958.1:0-27979 GCA_905231905.1 Symbiodinium pilosum
ATAGGGGTTATTCGCTTCTGTACAGAGTCCCCCATAGGACCCTCCAAGTAGGCTTCAATGCTTGCATCCATGACTGAACAACCTTCGGATTGAGGACCATGTGCAGCATGTGTTCAAATTCCGAGGGCAATGTTTAGAGTCTTAGACAAGATGAAGAAAGCTACGAAAGCTGGGTAAGTCCAGGGAATATTGGCCTAAGCCTAAGCCTTTTCAAGGTTACCTTTGTGGTTGTGTGCCTCGACACTCCATGCTCCTTGCGGGCAGAATTATGAACCCTCTGTTTTCACCAATCCGTTCAATGTGTCTGCACGATACTCACTTTTTATTCAGGATGACAAGTCTTAGGCTGCAACGGGGGCACCAAAAAAGGAACTCGTAGCCCCCAGATGACTGAACATCTAGTTTCCTAGTTTCATATCCGTGGAATAAGACATGACTTGTTGGGGATCGAGCCGTTATTCTAACCCCTCGACTTCACGCCATCTTCCAAAACGCCAGAGCGGCTTGCTTTGGCAAATGATGCTGTTTGGGAGAGCAAATGCTGATAACGGCTGCGGAAATTGTGGTCCAAGGTGTGCATGGAACCTTCAGAGAAAGCTCTTGCTCACGGTGGGATGAGAAGATCTCTTGTGCGGACACGAAATTAGACTACATGTGCGTGCAGCTCTTCCAGTCACTGTGCACACAATCCACCATAGAGCATGCCAACCAAACTTTTGCCCGCAACATCTCTTCATCTTGATTGAGCAGGAGCTGGGCAGCGGAGCTGGATACTGACCTGTGCAAGGCTGGGAAGTGTTTTTACATTGATATGGGGTCATGATGGGTTTACTTCTAGGGGCAGGTATTATGCAAAACATGGGGAATCAGATGGACAATGAAACCGAATCTGGGGGTATGTAGAATTTTCTGGATTCCAGAAGCTTTGCCTCCTGCTTAGCTTTATCGCTGAAGGGGGCTTGTTTCTGGCCAGCGTGGCTGGGCACTTCTGCATGATTTGGGCTTGCACAGTTCAAGGCATGCGCATGTCTTATCTTACACGAAAATTTCTGGCGCTGCAAGGGTATGAGGCAGAAGGCGTTGGGTTGAGGGTACCTTGGTTGCGCAAAGCAGGTTCAACCATTCAACTGATCGAGACATGCTTTTTTGTAACCCTCACTCACTGTGACTCGTTAAGAGCTCGTGACAAACAAGCTTACAAGCAGCGCAATGGAAACTTTACGATCCAGGGATGGCTTCAAAGGGTCCCTGCTATTCCTGCCGCTAGACTTTCTTTAGCTCACAGTGAAGATGCCAATGTCATGGTGAACCTCACGGGTCTCCATGTCTGAGACGGCCACCTTTCCCGTACCTGGAGAGCTTGCAGGATCAGGCTTGAACTCAAGGCCTTTTAACCCCAAACCCTGAATCCCAAAGCACTGTAACAACCCTGAACCCTAATCCATCAACCCTAACCCCTAAATTTTGACAGCGCCCCCGGGTTTGTGGGGCTTTTCGAACCCACCCCCAGCACAGAAGCCTCCACGAAATATGTGACCGAAACACGTTTGGGTATATAAGGCCTGAATAATGACAAATATCATCCTGAAGGCTAGTTAAGGTACAGCATACTACAATCTACAAGGAACCTGGGACCATAATCTTGGTAATTCTTGTAACTTCTACAGTCATCCTATTGCAGGCGCAGCTGATGCAACTTGGAACTCTGAAGAAGCACTCCAGCAATCACAACATTTTCTGTGATCCTATAGATTCCACTCGCTTTAGCTTAAGCTTTTCTGAGAGGCCAACGCCGGCATGCAGTTTCAGAATGAGAGCAGGGCAGCATGAGCCAACTAATGAGCCCAAACCCAAAGGTTTTGTATAGCTATATGGTACATGCTCGGTCCCCAAAGGGTATAAGCTAAGTGCTTCTGGGCGAAAGTGTATACTATATAGCTACATGGACCCTTCGGTCAGAGGGAGTGAGAAGAGCCCCGGCTTCATGCACTGACCAGGGGACTGCGAGGGCTAACGTAGAGTTATCCTTCCCACGGTGGTCAGTAGGGAATAGGGGAATATAATGCCTATCCCTTGATAATAGATATACAATCTTTATATAATCCCTGTATTGCTCTATGTAGTTGCCTTGGGACACCTGTTGGCTTTAAGGAGCCTTGAATTCCGGATCGTCCAGAGGGACAAGGGAGATCTTGCTTGGAAGGGGCATTGCCATGTAGTGTCTAGGTGCACTAGAGAAAGACAAGGGCTAATGTTGAATGAGCACGTCCTGTAGCTAGTATGATATGATGCGCCGAAATGATGTCCTCTGGTACTTAATGGGGCTTCAACTCAGTTTGGTCTGCAAGAGCTTTGCAATCACAGCTTGTTTTTTGTAGTAGACGTCCCCTATGAGAACTAACGCTAAGCCCCAAAAGAGCCTCGAGGGCTCCCACCTGCGGATCCTGGTAGGCAAAGGCATCCTCCACGTAAAATTCATGTCTGCAAAAAGGAGGTTTTTCTCTGCCGAAGACGGCAGTTCCCAACTTCCAAATCCTTGATGGTCCTTGCACTTACTACCCCTCTAGGACTCTTTCATGCTGCTTAGTCCTCATGCACCTCTCCCTTCCGACTCCACTTCAAACCGTCTGTCTCTTCCGTTGGCCATCGAGTTGCAAGACTTTTGTGTTTCCGTTTGGCCGCCACACCTTGACGCAGTTGAGGAAAAGAAAAAAAGTCAGGGTAATGTTGGGTATTACAGGGTTATCTAGGATTATATAGAGAGAATGGAAAAGAAAATCGAAACTACTATACAGGGATCAGGGTTTTGTGTAGGGGCTTGTGGCATAAGCTTCGAGGGCTGGCACGCGAAGGTTGGGCGGTAATTCTAAGGGCTCCTAGTAACCTTCAGTAGATTGCAGAGGAAAAAACGATAGAATATGGAATGTCACAAAACCATAATGAGATCCCCATATGCTTCACATTCTTTTGACATTAGCGGGGATATATTTTGTACTTAAGGGACCATGACTGGACTTCAGGTTGCAGTCTCGGGTGTCGAGTTTAGGGCTTCCAGTCATGTGCTTCATGACCACACCGAAGAAGGACACTCTTTTCCAAAGGGTCCATGTAGCTGTATAGTACAGACTTTGGCTTTAAGTAGTTACACGGGAAACCTGCGGTCTGTAGCCATATCATGTATACTTTGGCCCTAGAATAATCCATAATTTAATGGGTGCGATCACGTAAACATGTCGATCTCCCATAATCCTCTCCTGTGGTTGGCCACCTGCCCCTATAGTGGTTAAGCGAGTAAGATATACGGATAGCGGGAATCAAAATGGAAGCTACTAGTAGCTCTAGAAACAATATGGTGCTCACTTCCTGGATGCTGCACAGGGTTGGGGTCCGATGGCTTCATGGCTTGATTCGGCTTGATCTTCGTGCCTCACCCCTGATCCACCTACCCTGACTCCTAACTGCTTGTGGCATGGCCCACCCTGTGACCTTTCTTCTTGGTCTCAGCCCTTGCCCCTGCCACTTGCAAATACCCGATGCTCTTGACTTAGACTCGGATCTCGCCACTCGCCCACCCGCCCATTTCCACTCAACATGTTTTCCTTGACATCTTTATCTTGACACTGCCCGTAGCCATCCCTCCAGCTTTACCCTTCCTCTTATCCTATCCCTTGCCCCGTGAGACGTGCAGCGGTGTTTTGCGTGCAATAAGACTTCAGCTTTCCAATTTCTATTTGTGTTGTAAGCACCGAAAGCTAACATGGCTTTGGGGCCGTGCGACGGACTTGCTCCTCGTAGACTTCCTCGGCTTGTAATGCCTTGGCTCTTCCAAGTGTCGGGCTTTAAGCTCTTGTGTAAAGATCCTTGTCGAGTCTAGTTTAATGTTCGAAGAAGGTGCAGTGGCACTACGCTAGCTAGGCCTACACAGCCGTGCGTGCGGAAGTCATATCCACTTATGTCTGCACTCTTTCTTGTAAGCTTCACCTTTGCCAGGCATACGTAATGCTTTGGGCGTTTCAGGTTCAAGTGTGATGACCTGGACTATGATACGACAAAATTCTGAAAGAATGTGCCAGCCAGGTCCACTGGCGGGACTACGGATTGCTTTCTGGCAAGTGCTGAACAATATTGATGATTCTGTCAGGGCTTCAGAATATGTTGACCAGGGGCCTGGAATTCTTGGAGTTTGGGGTTTCTATCTTTTCTTGCACGGCAAATTCTCATACGTGATGCACATCACCGACAAATACCGACAGGCTACCTTCACCTCGCAGCAACACCCTGCTAGTTCCGCTTGGGCACCATTGTTCAACCTGAACCGGTCAAAGCTAAGCCTCTCAGGGTAATGTACCATAGGAGTACACTAACATATGTCGTATGACAAGTCCTCAGCAATGATGGCCCCAGTCAGAAGCCCCGATGAGATAGGACCCAGATCTACACGATGATGTCATTTTTCAGTGCCCGTTTGGGCGGCGAACATTTCAACAGCAAGGCCAGATCGTAAATCCTAAGCCCTGAACCATAGACCCTAAACCCTGAAACCTTCAATGTGAGACCATGCAACACCGAAGCCAGAATTCAGAGCTTAATACCCACGAGTCAAGGATATAGCTTAGATCGTACTGGGATCCTGGTAACATCTAGGGTACATTCCTACATAAAGGGGTTTTGGACCCGCTGGGAACCCGAGAAACAAAAACCCAAGACATTCTTTGGTGCATGCATGACGCTTCTTCCATGACCGCTCCCAGAAATATAAATACCTTGCATGGCAAAAGTCATGATGACAAAGGTTTAACATTTACTGCTATGCTACTGTGGATGCCTATTTGCTAAAATTCGACCAAACATCATGAAGTATTTATCTTCTGGAAGCATTTCCAAGGCTACAATCTCACTTAGGACGCCTCAGCAATGCCGGTTGACCCCTCAAATCAGAAGGTAGGTGCGCCTTGACGGGTAGTATTCCCTGCCCGCAAAAATGAGAATTCCCAAGGTTGTGGCGGGAGGGCTTACGTTTCTCACGCACGTTGACGGGCATTGGGCATAAGGCTTCTAAGAGAGCTGCGTAGGATGCAGTGTCTATGCTTCCGCCAGGTCCCTAGCTACCTTTGACATCTCCAGGGCTCAAGCAGGTGGGCGGTGGCCGGTTTGGAGTTTTGCCTATAAGTCGTTGACAAGCACAGCCGCTAGAGATTGAGGCAGCAAAAACTCGCGTTCAGCACCGACAGCTCGGTGTGGAGTCATTGTAGCCCCAATGCTTCCTATCTGGGGGAGAAAGGATGGCCGCCATTTTGCGACGCGGCCGCATTGCAAACGCTACCCTGCAATGAAATCGGAGATGCAAGGCATGCTCGGATCTGATTCTTGGCTGAGAATTAAAAGCCCTCTGCCCACCGCAGCTCAAGACAGAACATTAACGCATCCAACCCCATCAGCCGCGCAGCATTCCATCTAAGCCCATCAACCGACAGAGGCGTCTCCTTTCCCCGACAATCCCTCACTGAACGGTGATAATGCATGCGAGCTGCCTAGTGGTTGTCGTGGTTGTGGTCGTCGTAGTTGTTGTTGTCGTTGTCGTGGTTGTGGTGGTGGTTGTTGTTGTCGTTGTTGTGGTTGTGGTTGGTGTGGTTGTGGTTGGTGTGGTTGTGGTGGTAGTTGTGGTGGTAGTTGTGGTGGTGGTTGTGGTAGTGGTGGTGGTAGTTCTCGTAGTGGACTTCGTTGTCGTCGTAGTCGACGTGGTCTTGGCAAAAGCTAGCGAGCAAGGCACGTGCTTTGCAGGGGGACTTAGTAAGCAGGTTTACAAGGGGGATAACTAGTAACTAGAGTTACCCATGTTTTATAGTGATGATTATTAACCCCACTCACTATGTCCCCTTGACCCAAGGCCCAACCTCCTGGGGGGCCAGAATTCACGTGTATTTTGCAATCTGCAAGCCCTTCAAGCACTTACACACAGACAGCCAAAGCCGAGGCTGTTTTGCTGGGGTCCCTCAGGGAACTGGTAACGTTGCCAAGTGCCCACCAAATCTTCCTAAAACTCCAACATGAACTGAAACATGGCTCCTTGCCCCTAAAGAATTCGAGCACTTTTGATCTTTCGGGGTTCATAAAAATGGTAAAGAGTCATGCTGTCCCCTAGTGAACGTTCTTCTCTCATCACCGCGGTGCTCATGCATTAGAAAGATGCTGGAACATCATAGCTTCATAGCCCAATGGACCTGAAACAAAATCTCATTCTAGGTGTTGCACGATGATAGAACGGGACTGCAAATTCGGGTTGAAGGAAGACCGTGAGGCATCCGTCGCTGAAAACAGCCTGAGTCTTTTCAAAGCCTGGAAGGATTTCCCTGTAGTCCTTCCTAAGCTCCAAGAGCAAGAAGCGCTGCAAGATGATATGCCCAGTGAAGTTACACAAATGCCCTATGCGGCCCCTACAGTCTCTACGGCCTTAAGCATCGGGATCCTCAGCTTTGGCCGTCGTGTTTCAAACACGCTGACGTTAACCCCAGAGACCCTGACTTGAACACCAACACCTCGCGCCAAGCTACCTAGACCCTCCACCTACCTTCCCTCTAGGGGTTAAGGTTAAGGGTGTAGGATTAGGGCCTAAATGCCCTAAGTACAAACTTTTAGGGGCCTTATACCCAACTAGGGGTACTGGGAAGGTCTTGGTATAAACCTGTCCTTTTCGCAATTTGAGGCACTACTTCGAATCTGCGGTGCTTTCGTTTGCTCCTTGGCAAGGAGGAGGGCAGTTGCAAGAATAAGGCAATAGCGGCATAAACATATATGGAGAAGAGATCTGCATTTGGAACGTTAAAGTGTTGGGGCTTGAGGGTTTTCAAATTCATCAATTCTGCTTTTAGGGGGTTCGTGGCACAACTTCTTCTTAGACGAGTCTTTTTGCTTCACAGCGTGATGCTTTTGGATAAGCTTCTGAAGCTTTCTTAACCAGTGTATGCAGGAAGTGTCCCCTGACATGTAGAAGCAGGGTGGCGGTCAATGCGTCTCGGGTCGATGCAAAAGATTAGCTTGGCTTCGCGGAGCCAATCAGCTATGTGACTCTTGCAAGCTCGCTATACCCCCTCTGGGTTTATGTGAAGACCGCAAGTCAAGCTGGGTGAAATGGCTGTTTTCGCCCCTGATGTTTGGCCCCGGCATTCCTTTGCCTTTTTGATTACCTCTAAAGCATGTAGGATACTGGCTAACTTTTGGGAACTATTTTGGAGTCTTGGACCATTACTGTACCCACCTAGACTGCCAGCCCCACTTCCAAGGCAGACCAGGCAGAAGTCGGCTCTTCAGCGACTTGAAGGTTTCACAGGACGTCTTGCTAAGCTCAGGCGTTGGGGAGTGGGCATTCCACTCAAGGAGTCTGACTCCATGTGAAAGAAAGCTGAGTAGTGCAGCCTCAAGATTGCGAGTCATGTTCTGCAACAACCCTACGCTGTAACAACTGACGCCTTGAAGCACCAAAAGAAAGAGAATTCCTCCCAAAGCCATGGGTGTGCAACTGGCCGAGGTGCATGTCGTGCCTCGGGGGCAACTTCAGCCCGAGGCAGGCCATGTTCCTTGCACTTCAGGCATCGGTTATTTCTAGACTTACTGGGGGTTAGTAGGGAATAAGGGAAGCTATTATGTAGGTATCATATGTACTTACTCCCTACTAACCTCCAGCTTTTTTTGGGGAGGTGGGGCTTGCTTTTTCCAACAACTTGCCTTAGCATCTTCCAGGCGTCTTAGCGAAATGAAGGCCAGCCAGGGGGGTTCAAAGGCTGTAAGATTTGGAGTGAGGTTTCAGACCATGATCCTTGGCTCTATTTTTGGGGCGCTTCATGTAGATATGGATCTTCCTGTGTACCCCAGATAACTACCCCTTTAAAAGGACGTAGGTTTTCCGTTTCATTGCCCACTTTGTTCTTCTACATTTGATTCTCCATCAGATGGTGATCTGACCAGGCCGTCCAAGATCCAGAGCGCAGCTTCTGTTGGTTACATACCCATGGTTGAGGGTTTAGGGCACTTGCAAGACTTATGGCGTGATGTGTATCACACGAAGTGGAGCAGCTGCACAAGGACGCACAGGAAGGACGTTCCGAGATCAGGAAGCTACCGTGCCTAGATTTCTAGACCTGCACGCAGCAACAGGATGAGAGTCGGAGGATTCCACAACCCCTAAGCACAAAACTCGTCATTGAGAAAACAAGATTGCGTGTCTCACCTTCTTGTGTGAAGGCCTCATGTCCACAATCCTAGACCACACCAAGCTCCCTACACCTGAATCCTGTAGTCTATGTCCTGAGCATCGAAACCAAGACTAAGATTCATTTACTTGACACGTCTGAGCCCATGTTATCTTGCATATATCACTTTTCTCTTTGGTTGCTACTGTGTCTAAAACCCTGCGAGCCCCCAAACCAAAGTGGCTTCACTTCTTGAAATGAAGTGCGCAACCCACAGCAGCTGTCCAGCTTTAGCCTCTCCCTTCTACTGCTTGACCAAGGCACAGGACCGCAGAATTGAGCTTGTTCGCGTTTGCATCACCCTGATTCCTTGGCTGCTCTTGGACGAAGGTTGGAAGGCCTGACTGAGGCCTGTGGCCTTTTGATATGAAGCACAAATCTGGGACTCTGTGGGAACCCAGCAAGGCTCTGAGTAGCTACTCAACGAGCAGGGAACAGTCCATTCCAGCTTCTTGACTGTTCGATGAGCGGGCACGCGTGAGCACGTGGCGGCAGGGGCAGGCTGCTATCTCAGTGGGAAACTCTACCCATCTCCGACTGCTGAAACTTCCCCTGCACTAGCACATTGCACAGGCCAGCTGTTCTACAGAGTGGAATCGGCTTCCAAAGGTTCCGATTCTGAAGCTAAACGAAACTGGCATGCTTGCCGCTGGCCACTTTATGAACGTGACCGAAACGCTGCATTTTCTGTTGAAGAGCATGGGATCAGCACTCCTGGCACGGCTCTACAGGATATCAGAATTGCTTTTGCTGGCCAGACAGTAGCTTGAGAATTGCGGACTGGCATTAAAACGCCCTGGTTCCTCTACGACTCTACGCACTTCCTGGCGCTCTTCAGAAAGCAGCATCAGAAAACAACTCCCTAGTTTCTTCCCGACCACTCAGTAACATAGACAAGAGTATCTCTCTGCAGCCCCTGTAGCGTCTGCATGTAGATGCCTCAACTTAACTGGCATTCTTCTTGGCTGGCTCATGGTTCTCAATGTGCAGACCCGTTGTCAGACTGTCTCCCAACTGAACCCTTCAACCCTGAGATGTAAACCCAACCACCTGCGCCTCACAGGCCCTAGACCTAAACCCTTAACCCTGAGCCCTAAATCGTGTGGACAAAGCCATTCCTTGCAGCAACCTAGCTTCAGGGTTTCATGGAAAGCGATGGGGAATCCGGTGTCCCAAGACTTCTCTCTGCACCAGGCCCTTGGTTTCAGAGAATCGGGGCTTTAGGGTTCAGGTTTAGATTCGGATTGAAAATTGGCCTCACTACTGTCACTCTTCTGCATCTGGATCAACCAGGCCAACAAGTAATGGATGGGGCTGCATCACTGAAATCAGATTCTGCCGGGACAGCTGCAGCTGCCTACCGAAATTTGAGCACTGAGTGTGAAGATCCAAGAACACACACCTCAGAACGGGTGAGTGTCAGGAACGGCCATGTGGCTCCTTTCGATGAATGTCGCTCACAAATGACTGCACATGCAGCTGACTGGCCCGAGCGGCCGTAGCATAGCACGGCATACACACACATGTATAAATATATGTGCATATGAGGGTCGCGAAGGACTCAATTCCTAATCACGTCCGCCCCATGTGTACCGATACGAGGAAACCTAGATCAGCTAGATATTCTTAGCCAAACCCATGTCAAAGAGCTGAGGAAGGGCTTTGCCAAAGTGTTCCAGGAAATCTACCCTGCAGGACTTTCTGAAGCTGTACTTGCGTCAGAATTTCCAGAAGTGGGCGGCCTCTGGAAAGGGCTTTTCAAGTAGCATCCATTAGCAGTCCCTTTTTTGGGTGTCTTGGTGCCAAGAGATCGCAACAAAGCATCAAGCGGACTCGCACATGAACTCAAAACTGCAGCTCATATACCCTGAAGTCAAGACTCACCACCCTCAATCAAGTTGAGGCCACAAGCTCTATAACCATTTGTCATGCACCCAAAGCAAAGGCCCATGTTGCAATGCAGCCCAGTGTATATTTGGTGGAAACCGTGTGAAGGATTACAATTCCAAACGCTCTTGCTGAACCCTGAATATGAATCCTGAGCCGCGGCGCGGCATAACAAGATGTTAAACCCCAAGTATCCCCAAGTCCTGTCCCCAAGCCCCGAAACCCTACATCCCTATCCTAAGCAGTTTTCTTTGCAAGAGATGCCGGCCAGTGACGCAGCTGCCATGGACAACTTTGTCATAACGTCATTTGCCGGGATTGTATTCCTGAAGCCATGACACAAGGCAAAGCCTACAATTTGGCGTTTAGGCCTCTGAGTTTGGGGTAACGACTTAGGGAGGTAGATTGGGACTACCACTGCGATGACCACCATCACAACTAGGAGGAGAGAACGATGATGAGGTACGAGTTGCAGTAAGCCCGACTGCATTTTTTTTGCAGTTGTAGTTGTCACACTTGGCGGTCTTATGGGGCTTAGTATGGGGCATAATAACTAGGCTCAAGCTGAAATACAACCTCCACCCCTACCTGCCTAAACCTGGGTTAGGGTTTAGAGCTGAGGGTTTTGCGAAAATTTACGCCCTAAAGGATGAACCGTTGCAATGTTGACGTCTGAGGCGGGTCATGCCTTGCAACTTCAAAACAGAAGTCACCACGGTGATGATAACATTTTTAAGCCCTCATTCGAAGAAACGACAGTCATTGCTAGTAGTACTTTTACTAGTTCCAAAGCATTGGAATTCAAAGCCGACCGTTCCTAGAACTGTATTGGTAACGCTAGATCGTTAAATCCCTAGCGCCTGAAGCTGTCGGGTCATTATCTTTTGTGCTCTCTATCGGACCTGTAAAGCGGAACCTCTGTGCCGACCAAGGATCAGCAGCAGGTACTCATAATGGACAATCTCAGGCTCGAAGCATAAGAGACCCAGCTCCTCAGGCTTAGAATTAGAATGCCCGGCACAAGCAGCGAAATCATCGAAATGCTGGAATTCAGGCAAATTTTGGTCAGAAATCAATTCTGACAAAACAAGCAAACAAGAGACGCCCATAGACATGGCAGCATGAAGCAAGATTACGATCGTGATGCTCGTGAGCGTTGAGTCGTGAAGGTTCCCGTGAGATAATGTCAGCGAAGGAGGATATATGTACCACGCAATTTTCGAAAGAAGCCTATGAATGTATGTCCTGAGACCCAGGGCGCAACAAGCAATCAAAGCTGACATTTGGCTATTTCTGGCAGTTTTAGGAGGGACCCTTTTACGTGGGGCTATATTGTGGCTATCTGGTTATATGTGTCAGCACTATAAGAGGGCTATACAGAGTAAGATTTGACATGAGGCCCTTTCTATAATAATATGCCCGCTATTTGAAGGTACCCTGCAAAGACCATAACTTTGACACCCACATATGATACTCAAGCATTTGCAATCCGATCCATTTTGAACAGAAGCATTACCCGCTCAGATTCTCCCAAGGCGATGCCGGCTGCGAAGTTCCGGTTGTGGCAAGCACTTTGCGCCTGCGTAGGCTCCGGCAGTTCTGGAGCAGAAGAGGCACTGGGGACATTTATCTACTAAGGACAACATGATGCTTGGTGTGTCCTCCCTGATTATTTGGGAGACCCTGTCTGCCTTGGACCTTTTCCCCTCCTCAAGCTTGGTCAGGTAGCAGGGCAGCTTCCGTGAAGATCTCGCGTTGGCTTACTTAACATGGCCTGGCAATGGGGAAGGGTCCAGGCCAAAGTGTCCCAAGTTTTCAACCGCAAGCCCCGAGCACTGAGATTGGCCTGGTCATAGACTGCAAAAGCGCTCTTCAAGTCCGTCTCCGCAACAGTTGTTGGGATTCTCCTGGGCTGACAACTTCCCAGCATACCCAGAGTCATAGAAAAGGAGCTGAGCCCTGCTGGATGAACAAAACCGCCGTGCATCTGACGCGACAGTTCCGGGTCGCGAGTTCTGACTGCAAAGTGCGTAATGTTTTTGGGATGAGCGCTGTGGGCACTAGACCGAACCTAAGATCGAATCCACAACCTCTATCCAGAATCTTACGCGCACATTTTTGCACCTTGAAACAAGTCCCCACGAACTCCTAAGCCCACTTTTGGCCTTCGCAAGCTTCCGTAAGCTGCAAAGGAACTGGAGACCTGACTTTGCATTTCTTCAGCCAAAAACCTACGCGCGAAACCCATGACTTGAAACTCCCTAGGACGTGTGATCAGCTTGCGTCTCTCCTGTGTGAGAGACGGCACCATGGCTTGCGTAAACCCTGCTTGGCCTTGTTCAGCAAGCAGTTACATGTTTCTTCATTTCATGCTTCATCTTCTTTACAGCTGATTCACCATGATGGGGTTGAACAGCCGTAAACCCTAAAACCTGGCAGAATTGGCCCCGGACTCAGCAGGTGTGCACATCTGCAAGCATAGCATAAGAAACCTGGTGGCACAAAACAAGTGCCCCAAGGACGGGCTCCAAAGCTCGAGCCCTGGCTGATTTTATAGGAAATGAAGGGGGGCTCAATGCTCAAGCACAGGCACCTCGACCAAATGCATGCATGCACACAGAGAGAGATATGTGTATATATATATATACACAAAATATTTGCACCTATGCCCCTATAGCTGCTGAATCCTGATGCTAGCTTCTCTTTGGGAAACTGCTTCAAGCCGGTGCCGCGAATACATCTCATCGCAAAGGACACGGCCTTCCCTGACCTTAGGATTACGGTTTAGGGTTTAGGGGACAGCACAGGCAGGCTTTCGGTGGTTGAGGGTTGGCATTTGACGGAAATTATACTTTGACTCAATTTCTGACTCTGAATGGTCCTGGGGGAAGAAACGCCCTTTGCAGGAAAATCCAGCCTCTTCCCCCCGAAGCCCGCGTCAACACCCCGCACCCAGGCAACAACGCGCAATGTACATTAGTACTCACTTCAAGCTTGTTCCAGTGCGGGCCTCGTAGCTTGGAGCGGTTTTCTGTTCTTAGAACTGCACTTATCATGAGCATGAAAACCTGGGTTGGTATGGAACTTCTGTTCGCATACTGCAAGCGCCAACATCAGTACCCTGCGCCCCTGTAGATGAAGTTTCCTGGATGTCTGCAGTGAAGGACCATGAAACATAGTCTGAACAGCTTCGTGATCGAGACACTGGGAAACTTCGGTTTCATTGAGAACACGACCATTCCTTGCAGAAGCTTTTTTTGCTCCACATGCAGGGCTATAACATCACATTCAGGAGTCCCCTCCTACATCCAGCCGAAACATCCCCCCGTAAGTGTGCGGCAGATGAGGACCTGCAAAGGGACCGATCGTTTCGATGCGTCCCTGACTGTGGGCCTAAAATCTAGGCGCACTTGTGAGCTGTACTACCAGTTACTACCAAGCTTTTCTCGGAAGCTTTAACAATCATAATAGCAGGCAGGGTAGTTGCCGCCCGTCACACACGATGACGCTATGAGCAAGAAGTGATGAGTTCTTTTCCGAGGGACTCTGGACACATAAGGGCCCGCAATTGCCTGAAACCACAGATGACCTCAGTCACAGCACTTGACTTCCCCAATGAATTGAAATTCATATCCTCTGAACCGCATCTGAACTCTAAATGGCCAGGAGATCCTCAAAACCTTGTCTGCAATAGGTAGCTCCCACTGGCGATCTTAAACAGGCCCATCCCGCACCCGAAAATTAAATGTGACCATAGGGGGGGGTTGATTCTCAATGGGGATTTAAGCACAAAGGGTCCATGTAGCTATATTATGGAATTTGCCCCCAAAGTAATATGGGAACCCCTTTGGGGCCGGCGGTCTTGGCGAGCTGCTGTGTTCCTTCGGGTTTTCGAATTACCTCCTTGTCCCACCAGCTCAGAAGCCAGGCCTGTCACATGAGCCATAGTCTCAACTCCTGGCTTCATAAGCTCCATAATACTCCGATATATGATCCAATACAACCCCCTTAGTAGGAGTTTAGACTACCACTCACATGGCACAAGGTTTAGGATTTAGGGTTTACGGTTTAAGGTCAAGGCGGAGGTATTTGGCACTCACAGGGCGGTCCCCATTGCTCGTTGCAGGACTTGCACGGTGATGATCTCACGGGAGCCAGGTGGCTGGCCAAAAATCCCAATGTAATCACTCTCAATCTCTCTCTAATTTCTCTCTCTCTCTCTCTCTCTCTCTCACTCTCTCTTGAGCCTTGCTCAGGCTGCTTGTCGGGCGCTGCCACTATAACAACTGTAACCCAAGGATCACGACATGTAGTGCAAAGTGTGCTACAGTCACTGTCACATATCCAAAAATTCTGGAATTGCAAGACCATTCGTGGTGTCATCTGCCCTGGACTTATCAAATCATACCCATCTGTGGGCCGAAAATCGAGGTGCAATCTAAGCGGCACCCAAAACAAGACAAACAGACCGCCGTTTGCAATGACAAGCCCCTGTGGAAGCCACGATCTGCCACAACATACTACGAAAGCCTAACAAGGATGCAGAATGAAACCTTTCAGAATTATTCGCGGGGCAACACGCCGCTCAAATTCAGGTAATGCGCAAACACCGAACTATTGATAGCCTCACCTACATCGCAGACGAAGAGCTGCTGTTTTAAATCCGATTTGCTGCATGGCACGGGACCTGACTGATTCGTAGCAAAAACCCTACTGGACCAGAAATGGGAATGCTTGCAGAATACAATATACCCTCTTTGTAGTAGTCTCCATCTCCTTTTCCATTGCTACTATATAACTCCTAAATATATCTCTCTAACCCCAAAACAGGAGGCGAGTGTCTCCCCAAGTCCTCTCCTCGCTCCTAAGCTCATGCTGCAGAGTGAAGGCTGTGCATAAAGCAAAGTGTTGGGGCTTCATTGCTTGGCCGAAGGAGTCTAGGGTACATATTGGGGCTCTATAGTATAAGGAGAATCGAAGAGAAAATGAATTACAATATCATCAGCGCTTAGGGTTTAGGTTCACGGAGACTTAGTAAGGAGATTTCACCAATCATAAGTAGCATAACTGGGGTTACTATATGGGTCATAGGGGTTAGTAACCTACTTACTATTTACTAAGTCCCCCTTGAACCCTAAACCAAAAGCAATATGGATGCTTGGTTTGGCGCCTCGAAGCAAAGATTAGTTTGGCTGCGGCGGTCCATCAATCTGCAGTTGATGTCTGCCGGGCCACCCTACGGTCAGATCGAGCCCTGACCCTGGTGAGAGGTTCCTCGAGCTTGAGTCCCTAACCCTGGATGGGCCCACAATGAGGGTTGTGGAGAACCTTGCTGCCACCAAAAGTTCATGACGTTTTGTACCTTGTACCTTGGACCTTGCTCAGCTCCTTGAGATCCCCAAAGTACGCTTATGTCATGGTGTCCCGGGATGTAGTGCGCCGGATCAATCTGAAGACTTCTTGATGAATCTCTCCCTCCTTCGTCGCCTGAAAAGCCTTGCCTGCATCCACCTGAATTAACCCTACATCTTGCAGGCAGTTTTCAATGACCCTGAAGAAACCAGGCTCCATAGCAAGCGAACATGGTATTAAGTCTGGCAGAAGTCAGGACTGTGGGACCAAAGGTCAAGTTAGCAGGGTCTCAGCAGACTACCCGCACGTTATCCGCGCGTGAGTGCCCAGATACCCAATGCAAAAAATCACTGCAACTCCTGCCAAACATAACTAGGCTAACTAGGCGAGATCCCTCCACTAAACCAGCATTACAACAACAATCCAAGCTTCTGCTTGTATACAGGCTCGGTGTGTTCCTTAATGTCCAACACAAGAGGCAAAACAAGAGACACCAAGCAACAGGACTAATAGGACCTTAATTTGGATTGCCACAGTCACGAGACATGAAGTTGGCAAGCCAAACAGACGCACAACATAAGTCCCTGGGCCATGACTGCTGTAGAAGCACCAGCTTTTCTGTAGTAAAATTATAGGCAGCATCGAATCCCAACCCTGTACCCTATCCATTGAGATCAGCGCCACTTCAATATATGACAGCAACTTTACCATGGCACGACCTAAGTGAGTTCCTGTTGGAGCCCAAGCATCGCAAACCCAACGTGGAAAACTTCCTCGTCACATCGACCTGACCATCACCGCTGCCTCCACCAAGACCACCGCCACAGCCGCCACCAGCTGCAGCACCAGCACTGGCAGCACTCGCGCACTAGCACCAGCACCAACACCGGCAGCACCAGCACCAGCACCAGCACCAGCACTACTACTGCTGCTACTACTACTACTACTACTACTACTGCTACTAGCAGCAGCAGCAGCAGCAGCAGGAGCAGCAGGAGCAGCAGGAGCAGCAGCAGCAGGAGCAGCAGCAGGAGCAGCAGGAGCAGCAGCAGGAGCAGCAGGAGCAGCAGCAGGAGTAGCAGCACGAGCACAACCGATATCACCACCAGAAGCGGCCGTCACCAACTTATCTTTCATCTTGGGCTTGAGGCTGTGAGTGAGAGGCACAGACACAAAAACGGCATGAGAGCAACCACAAGGAAGTAAGAGACCGCAGGCAAGGGTCGTCTTTGAAAAGGAAGCCCTCGGCCATGCCGCCCGTGAAGCCATGATTCTCCCTGGCTTTGTGTGTTATTTCACCACTGGGTGGAGCCAAGGATACTTACTACAAGGAACTTGGGGGTTGGGGGAGCTCATGTAGGACTCAAATTAAAAGCCTACTTGAGGGGTGCAGGGCTAAGTGCGAATAAACTTCTGCAGTTTGGGGGGCTTTGATACTCGTCCGCCCTACTTAAAGACCTCCACAAGACATTGCAGGTCTCAAGCCAAGTCGTCTGAATTCACGCTGCGGACATGGCCCCTATCTGGGCTACAGGGGTTATCAATTCAATCACAAAGTCCACCAGCAGACCGTCCAAGTAGCAACGGCAAAAGTAACCCGTCTCGGTGAGCCACCACTAGCATCCAGCCGCAAAGCCTAAAGCCACTCCCTAAATCTAATCCCTTAAAGAACATTTTGTATTTTTCCATTCTCACGATATAACCACTACATAACTCCTAAATCATCTAGATTTAGTCCAAGGTGCTGTTTGCAGCCTCAGCTGCTTGTTAGAATGCTCTGGAGTCTAAGCTAACAACAGCAGTAGCTCCGAGTGGGGTCCTTTTTGCACGAGCACCAGGAAGGAAACTTGCATGATTCAATGATGCCCATACGCTGACGCAAGTTCTGCGTGCACAATCCCTGAACAAACAGGTTCCGTCAAAAAACATCCTGGTTCTCATGGCTTCAAGCTGTGATTTTTAGCATCCTGTCAAGAATGCGTTGGGCTCCGCCGCGTTTGTTGCTGCAAATTTCGGGGGGCTCCGCACGGCACGTCCAGACCAACATGACGTTTAGTCTTGATTGAAACATGTCTGACCTCAGAATGCCGTAGAGGTTTGCGACACTGTGGCGGCTCTCAAGGGCTTCGCGTTGGATTTTCTTGAATGCCTTTCTGGCCGTGGTGACAAGTTGAAATATGGTGATGTCAGTGTCCGATGAGTCCTGGCATGTCGTACACCCTCTAAACATTTTGAATTTTCGAAGAACGGGAGAACTTGTCTCCATAAACGTCAGGCTTTCATTCCTTAGCCCCTTGCTTGTTGCCAAAAAGACCCCTTAAACAGTCCCTTCTTTCACCATGATGACCCAGCAATTGTGGCAAACGCTACAAAGTGCAGCCCAGCAGCCGGCGTGAGCAAACGCATGCAGCCGAAGCTCTTCGAAATGTTGATTGTTGGGGAAGTAGTTGATGATTTCTCAGATCAGCACAGAACAAATTGGCGTTCAAGGCTTGGGAAACTGTGACAGGATGCATCCCCTTAGATTCCTCAACTTCTGCACTTCTGATCCGGTTAGGTAGCAAGCAGTCACCACGTATCTCACTCTCACTTTCGGACAACACGTCAAGCTCGCATCCCAAGTGAAACTAAAAACACTCAATAATCAAGCACGTTCACGGCGTGCGAGCCCAAACTTCCCTACATGCCCGAAAGAGAAAACACCAGAAGCCTACACATCGGTTGGGGGCTTCACAAGTTGGAGTAGGAAGAACTGGGGATGCATAGTGGTAGAAAGAAAGGAACACACAAGCAAATGGAAAGCACGCTAAGTTACCCACAGGGATTAGAGGGTATATAAGGATGTTACCCCAACAGTGGGCAATGAAATTGAAAATGAAATGGACAACGAAACGGCCAAGATAATGGAACATAACATGGAAAGGACAAGGGAACTCAACATTGAAATCAAGGCTTAACCATTCGGGAGTCATCTCTGTGAAGGCCGCGCATGGTCTACTGTTTATGGCAGCTTAATCCACGCTCTAGATTATTAAAAGTCTCTAGATTTAAAGAAAATTCTCGGGGCCGAAAATGGGGTTCAAAGGCTAGTTTAAAGGCAGAGGCACTTTTTGGGCCTTTAACCCCCTAGATTTAAAGAACATTATTTCCAAACCTTAAAAAATATGGGACCAACTACATTATGTTCTAGAACTTAAACTTACACCTCAAACCTGTTCTGTAGTTCTTCAAAAGTAGCAATTAAAAGGGACCTACTACTAGTAACTCTATACTAGAGAGACGGCTCCGCAGACAGGATTTGCTTACTAAACTTTATTAAGAATTTGAGGGCCAAACATTGCTTCCTGAGCTACCCCTTACGGGTGCTGCTGCATGGATTAATAGAAAAACACACCAGAATAATAGAAAGATTTCCTGACCATTTTAATCAGATTCCGATGGCCTTTAGTGAGATTTATATTGATGTTAATTGGAAGGCAATCAGATTTCAACGGATCTTAATTGGATTTATACTGACTTTATTTGGAACCCGATCATATTTCGACGGATTGTACTTAGTTTTGTATTGACTTTAATTGGAATCCAATCAGATTTCAATGGATTTTAATTAGATGTATACTACTTTCAATTGGGGTCCAATCAGTTTTCAATGGATTCAGTTGGATTTATATTGATTTTAATCGAAGCCGAATCAGATTTGAATGGATTTTGATTAGATTTGGAATTAGATGTATATTGATGTAAATCGGAGCCGGATCAGATTTACATGGATTTTAATTATGTGTATATTCATTTGCTTTGATTTCAATAAGAATCAAATGGATTTTACTTGAATCTATATTGATTTTCCTGGGACCCCGATCGGGGATTCCATAGACGTTGCTTACAATCAAAATCTCCTTCTGCCATCTGTGGCCCCTGTAGCAGTAAGGCTTTTCTATTATTATGGGGGGGGGGGGGCCTTTATTAATCAAGAACGTGGATTATAGGGTTCAGCAGGACCGCGGATAAGGATCCCCAGAATATGGCGCTCACTTTTGAGAATGCGGCACAAGGATTCCCAGAAAATTTCGCCACACTTTCGAATATCGAGAGTGCGGAAACCATTACAGCTTACAGGTTGTGTGGACTCTCTGGCATTGAGCTCAGGCACTCCAATCCGACGACTCAAAGGTGACACAACTCCGTGTTCTCTTGCTGAGCACTCCATTCCTCAGGGAGCTACAAGAAGCTATGGGGTATATTATAGGGGTTATATAGGGATAATGGAAAACAAGCTGGAAACTACTAATAATATAATAGGGTAGATATTGGGGTTATAGTCCCCCTGAAGTAGATAGAATATGGGGTATATGGGTATCTATATTATAATATACCCAAAGCCATATTCTATCTACTTAAGGGGGACTATACAAGAAGCTGGGTGAGAGGAGGGTTCTTCAACCTGCAAATATCATCACGTCTATCCACCGGCTTGGATTCCTGGAGGTGGTGTAGTGGCTGAGGGTTGGGGCTCAGGGCCCAAATGGTGACAGAGGTGCATAGTTTGGCAAAAACTCTGGGCAAGGAAGATTTGCGGGCTGAGTAGTAGAGGAACCCGAGCACGGACCGCAAGCAAGTTGTTCTGCCAAGGCTGCACTGTTGGTGCTCACCGGTCTGTTGTTGTCACCAGTGAGATAACGTCAGTCCGCAATGCCGCTACTCGAACGTCTTTGTGACTCTGCGTCTTAGCAGAAGCATATGCAAGACGGCCGAGCCAGATCAACAAATTGCTTCATGGGCGAGTGCCTTCGTTCCCTTTTTGGGACAGCTTCGGGCCCTGTTCATCTGTGCCCACAACGGCCTGCAACTCGAAGCACCATGCATCCCTGAGACCCTGAACCTTGAAACAGGTAGTCAGGTAGTGCAGCGGCTGCAGTAGCCAGAGTGCAGCCCCTCCCCGAACCATAGGCCATAGACTTCGAGCTCAAGCTCTGACTCTCAACCATCGAGACACAATACCCGCAATGCCAAGTGGAAAGTCTGCATAACCACCTTTTGAGAAACATATTGCCTCACAACACCAAATGCTCATATCATCAGAAAAGAGGTGCACGTTGAAATGGTCCGAACACCCAAAATCACTGACATTGGTACAACTTCCCTGATTATGACAACAGGACAGTACATTACTTCAAGCATGTTCCATCGGTGTTGGTGTAGTGCACTGCTTGAACATGAAGAAAAAAGCAAAAACACTGAGACGGTTGTGCAACACTTCGGAACTATCTCGGCTAGTAACCTGGCTCTTTGCCTATCACCCCGAAACCCTCACCAGCGTCACCCTGTACACTCTGCGGGCCGCGGCACATCTCGTTGCACGCATGTTGGAGGTGCACAAAGAGACTGCCCTCATAGTGTTTGGACAAGGCCTCCCGCAAATATGCAGAACAGAAACTTGAAGCAATCTACCTATATATAAAACGGTTAAATACCTCTGCATCGATACGGAGGCGATCGGATATAGACTAAACACACAACATCGAGTTATGGAAGCGATTCAAGCCTTCTGTAGTAGTGCGTGGCATGTACTAAATACGCACATGTTCAGAATGCTTTTGACAGTTGAAAAGGGGAGCCGCAGGCAAACCATGGGCTTGGACGTGTGGACTAATTGTGCTATAGAAACAACCGATGGGCCTGGGGCCAGCCGTTCCCCGAGTCTTCAAAGACTACAACCATACCAGCCCTAAACCCTGAATCTTATACCCTAAGCATTGCCCTAGGCTCTAAACCCCTAACCTTCAACCCTATACTTCCTATCTTACTGGTTAAGCCGAGGATGGAACGACACGAAACCCTAGAAATGGCTGTATGACATCAGTTCGCATGTAATTTTCTAATTTCTTTTCCAACTATCCTCGATTACTTAGGTATACTATCCCTTTACCTATATAGAAGATACCCTACACCCTAAACCCTAAATCGCTCAAGCCCGAGCCTCTTTGATCTGCTGTTTGGCCTCATCCTGCATTTGATTGGACCAGACTTATGCCAAAATGGGTTTAGGGGTTTTAGGGTTTAGGGGGTTTCCTAGCTTGGGTACCCTTCAAGTGGGTTATAGGGGATATCTAGGGTCATATAGGGATTAACATGGTTTAGGCTTTCCCAAAATTAGGGTTGGGTGTCCCAACAATAAGGAGTATAAAAATTGGGGGTCTACCTTGGGGTCTGCCTATTTCGGAAAACTACATATCCTACAGCAAACGAAATCAACCATCAAGAGACGGCAGAACCCTCCCGAGCCTGCGCTGTTGCTTTTGGTCTACTGTAACATGCCCACGAGAATGATAAAATGTTTAGGGGTTCAGGGGTTTGGGTTTAGGGTTTACGGTAAAAGACAATATTGGTGCACCACGAGTAGGATCGTTGCACATACCACATCCTCAAGCTGGAGCACACGAAAACACTTCGCGCACACTTAGAAGGAAATCCGCTGCTACAGAAGCTGAAAAAATAATGCCGCGTAGAGATGTGGCATGGATCGGCTACAGACTTCCTGCACCGAAAGGAGAATTCTGACCCTCTACGCGCGTCATTATACACCCTCAATGCTGGAGAATGAAATGGAAAAGAACATGGAAACTGAAATGGAAGCTGGGAATATATACGGGTTGGTGCAAATTACGGCTCAAGGCACAAATGCTAGCACCTCGAAAGAAGACTTCCAGGTCCTACCTACGTCTCGGGCAACTCCACCCTGAAGACCTAAGCAGAAACAACAAAACCTCCGTGAAAAAACAACAAAGCACAGATTGTGCTTGTCAAGGCACAGATAAAGTTCAACTCGTCTGTTGGAATTAGGGGGACGATGTCCTTAAACCTGAACCTTCATCCCAAACACCGGAATCATATGCCTTCTCGTGCAAAATCTAGACCTATGGACTTGAATCATCCCTGAAGCCTCGCCTTCATCCCCCAGTCGAGACTGTCAACAAATCTGTCCGCCCATGCTGCTTTCCTGAGTCCAGGTGTAAGTCTCTGTGGGGTACTGCCTGCAAAATCTACGGGTTCCATTGTACCATCATGTCCGGGCTCTCGATGTAATGGCTGAAGTTGTTGGTGGTCGTTTCCGGCATCGTCATTGTGTTCATCTTGTTCATCTGTGACGCAGCAGCAGCGTGGGCGGCCACCTTCATCGTGGTGCCAGGGGTTCTGGTGGCGGTGGCGGTGGCGGTGATGGGCAGGCTTGGGGTCACCAACTTCATCTTCATCGCCATCAGCGCCGTCTGATTGCCTACCATTCCGTTGTTAACATCTTACACCTTTAGTTGTAGTGCCTGTAATAATGCAAAAGTAGTAGCAGTAGTTGTGGTAGTACTGGCGGGCGGAAACTCAGCTTCGCCCATATTATGGTATAGGTGCAACAAGAGCTTCCACAATGCTAGTAGCACTACTGATGCAAGCAGTGGTGCTTGATGTTGGCGGCGGCGGCGGCAGTGGCAGTGGCGGGTATCTTAGTTCCAGCCCACCACAGCCCTGCGCTCTCCTAGCTTCGATCAAGGCAAAGCTTCATTTCCGTGGCAAGATTGTCAGCGTAACTCTCGTCGACCCACTCCTGGGCTGACTGATGCAAGCGAAGGGCATGCTTTTGGTCATCGGACTTGTGCAGTGCGGAAATGAAAGCATGTTGAAGCACCTGCATGACTAGGCTTCTCGGTATTTCTCAGGTTCGTGAATGCAGGCCCTCCTGTGGCAGTCACCAAAGGCATGCTACATGTCCCAGGCTGGATTCCAAGGAGACAGGCTCAAAGCAGGGCCAGATGTTGGGTAGCTGATGAGCACTGGGGTGCTTACAACGCTGAGAGCCGTAGATGTGGAACTAACCCGCTCCATGTGTTAGAAAAGTTCTTTCTCTCCAAAGTGAAGATCAACACGGACCCGAGTCAGTACAGCAAGAGTATGCGTGGGCTTTGCGTGCTTGAAGTCTGAAGTATCATCGGCACTTCGTGGGGGAATATGTGCAAGTTCTTAGCGCTCCCTTTCTGAAATCAACAGGACAACTTCAAAGAGTATGATTTCTTCACAGGGAGCACCGCGAAGTATGAGTCTGCTCAGTGCTAAGGCTCGCAGGCAACCCTGAACCCTAAACCTTACAGCCTTTTGCATGTGCACTATAGCCCTTTTTGCAACAGGATTTCGGAGTCCGCCCTATAACCCTAAAACCTAAACCCAATCAACAGTGAACCGAATACTTGCGAGTATGTCGACACAACCCAGGTTTTGTCTCAGACGGGGCTCCCAAACCCCGAAGCACTCATCCACCTTGGCTCGTGTCCGCCGGGTCTGGCAGTAGTTGACATGTCCGACACTCCCCCAACACTTCTTAAGGGCACAAGTAACTACACTTTGAGAAGACTGCGGCTATCTCAAACCTCCTAAAAGATCCAATAATAAATCTTCCCTATAATCCCCTAGGTTCCCTAATGCAATCATGAAGCCTTTGTCTGGGTGGGGGGGGGGATGGTCTTTTTGTGCATTATTTGCAGTAGGCGGTCTGGGTCTGATTGGATGGGACGGAATCCCACTAACAAGCTCCATACGTAAAGTCTTCACGCCAAGCACGATGTTTTCTAATGATTTGCCCACGCTGTTTAGGAGCCCTATAAACACCAAAATGCTAAAACCCTGCATGCTCACGCATGGGACAGGTGCCAAGCCCTTCAACTGAAGCCAGCGACCCAACAATAACAAGGACTCCCAGAAGGACTCCGCTCTTGAAAGCTCCACATGCTTCTGGGGATGAAGGCGCATGTCGGTCAATCAGCTTCCAATTCTGGCTGTCCTGTTTTGGCGTGGGACGGTCGTATAAATTGAATTGCTGGAAAAGGGATGCGGAACGCTGATTGCATCCGCGATTTAAAGCTTGATGTACCAGTCAGCATGGAATTCTCATGAGCAGCAAAGCCAGCGACATATTTCAGGGGCGGTTGCGTTTTGTGCCCGGACGCACATATCCGATCAACTTGACTTTTTGCAAAAGTCTATTCTTACAAACTACCTTGACTCTGAGGAAAGATACGTGCACTCTTCTTGTCCATGGGGGAAGCGAAGTTGAAATCTCGAGCTGAACTGGACTAGAGAAGCTCAGGCTTTCCACCTTCTGCTCAAGAACAGTTAAGGAACTTAACTTAAGTTACTATACTAGGGAAGCCATTTCAATTACTATATAATTACACCCATTATGGTAACTTAACTTGAGAGCTTCCGTTTTGAATATTTTCAGGTGAAAACAGGTTCTTCCGTGTTATCATCACCCATCGTGCCGGGCTGTGAAGTTACACACTTCCTGCAGCAGTTGCAACGGATATGGACATGCTACCTAACTGGCAGGTGCAAGCCTACAGGGGAAACTATTAGCCTCTTGGGGCGTCTATGTCAACGGGCAGAGTCAGTTTTCTTGTCCCTAAGGCTCCAAATAGCCCAATGTAGGTCATATTAATGGAGTTTGGGGCCCAATGTAGGTACTGTTTATAGACATGGAGCCCCAGGGATAGGCTTTACCAATTGGCCAGTCAACATGGAAATCCAGCTTCACCATGAAAAGTCTGCCTCTGTCAGCTTGAAGGGTCTACATGCATGATGTCGTGTGTGCATCTTGAATTCGAACCATGGTATGTGACATACCCAACTAAACCTATATCATCCCTGTATAACCCTACATACAACCATATATTATCTGAATATCACGCCAAAAACTTCCTAACAGCCAAGCTTTCCGCCATCAACCCAAAATCCCACCAGTTTAGCTGATGGAAGTGCTGGTAAGCAGAAATGCCAAGTGTCGTAGAGGCTTTGCCGCCATTCTGAGGCAGAAGCACCGCTGATGCCACCCTTCCACTCCTGTTCAAGGTTTGAGAATATGGTCTTGGCTCCTGCTTTCGGAGAACAGGGGTTGATGTTGATTGTTTGGCAAACGGGTTTTGGGGCAAGGGTATCGGGATTTGAGTTCTGGGAATGAGGGTTGCGTTTTAATGGGCATGTCTACGCTAGTAACAGACACCTCGAAAATTGATCATGATGACTATGATTGATCTTTCCGTGTTTCTTGCCATTCTGAATAACGTGCCCTTGTGCAACTTGAAGCCCTTTTCGGAAATGCGCCTGCGTGACATCCATCACTGACTTCTGCGCACTTTCTTCTTCCCTGTTGGTGCGTGCACTGGCACTGTCCTCCTGGGCGGGTCTCTGCCGAAGGATTTTGTGCAAGGGAATTGGCGCATTATCTGGGCCAGTGTCTTATCCTCCAGGGCTTGTTTGGTTACCCAGCTGGCACATTGCTTCCCAACGATGATCCGCAAGATTCGGTCTTCAGGGCTGAGGGAGTATTGAGCATTGTTGGGGGGATCCTCATAGCAGCAGAAGCAGCAGCAGCAGCAGCAGGCAGGCGTCTCAACTCCTTTGAAGACCAAGACGGAATCTTGAGTGCTTTGAAAACTTATAATGTGCATCCAATGACCCGATTATCGGAGCAAAAATTGGGGCCAATGTTCTGATTGTCCAGCTGTAGTGTATGCAGAGATTTCAATTTCTGGCTGTTGCATGGGGATCGGAAAGCTACAGGGATTTCTGGAGGTAGGGGTGCGCTTTGAGGTCCTAGGTCCTAGGAATCGCCGGTAGGGGTGAGACCCGGTTTCTAAGGGTGCAATCAACGGATAACGTCTCCGGCCGACGTTATCCTCAAGCCACAGGCTACGTACTGTCGGAGCATCATATACGTGGAGCTTCAGAAGAACAATGCCGGACTATGCCAGGTAGGAATGACACCAGAATTCTCTGACAACCTCAAGGACATCCTTGAGAGCAACTGCTGGCTGCAGTTCCCTTTTTCAACAAGAATCCTATGTGTTTGCCTGGCAACCCAGACTCGGCCTGGAACTTTGCCACGGGCTAACCCCATGCATATATTAAATCATAGCTCTCCAGGAGATCCAACTCCCAAACTGCATCATGACCCATGCAAACATACCCTATATATCCCTATATAACTCTCTATAAAACATCCAAATTGGAGGCAGCCCGGCTTCAACCCTTCAAACTCGAACAGCTTTGTCCTGCTTGAGAGAGAGATTTGAAGGCATCCCGTGGCACAGCGCCACGCTTTTTAGCCAGTACTGCTATTAGATGGAATGAGGGCTGAGGCGAACTATGCACTACCCACTACTCCCATATAGCATATACTTTGGCCCTACGGCAATGCAATCATGTGGGAACCCTTGAACAGGTCTGTGCTAACAATGCTGGGCTCTTGCTTCACGCGCCCTCGAAGCAGCACAAAGCACAAGGTCTCCTGTCCTCAAACTCTGAACCCTAACTGCGGACCCAAGCATCCGATTTCTGTTGCTTCTTCGAATGCCCAAAGGACGCTTCTGCGCTGCCGCTCGGGACGCCCATGAATCTTGCAAGCATCCCCGCTGCACCTAGCAAGGATGTCTCAGGTGTCGGGTTTCAGTGTGGGGGGGCTCTAGACGTCTTATGGGCATGCCAAGATTTGCAGTGATGTTCTGTTCAAGGCAGGGTGGGTCTGGGATTGTCTCTGTGTTTCAAAAGTGTTCAAACCTTCGGGCTTCAGGGCTGAAACAAAGGCCACAGAGCAAGCCACTCCAATATGGGCAACTAGCCGCCAATGAACCCGCGAACCCTTCACCCTTCCTTACAAGCTCCCTGGCTCAGCAAGCAGGTCGCCTGCATTGCGCATACCGCATGCAGCAACGTACATTTACGGCTAAAGCCGTGTCTAACGAGATCACGCGCAGAGTCACAGTCACCTGCCTGGTCTCGATACTTTCATGTCACAGACAACGCAGACATAAGGATGGAAAACGACGATGCTGTGTGCAAGCTCACTCACTGAGCAGCTCATCAGAAACCCATAGCCCATAGCCCCAAACAGACTTAACTCCCAAACTGCAACCCTGGCCTCTTCCTGTGGAGGCGCCGACGTTCATGCCGCTACTCGAGGCCGCAGCTTGCTCTATCGCCTGCGTCTGGGATCTACCCAGTGCCCGGAGGCTCCTTACGTAGTTCCGTTTTGGGTTTCTTGCGTATGGCTTCAAAGTCGTTGAGGCTTTTCACACCGCTGCTTCTGCTGCGAGGTAGACCCACGAATCAGCTCAAACGTAACGGATCAGTACGTGGTGCGAGCTGGATCAAGGGCGCCCGACGTATCGGATCAGGGCAGGGTCGAATCGGATCACACGCATCGGATCAGCAAGCCTGATCAGCTCAACGGATCTCACGAAGTGGATCAGCGAACAGGAGAAGGTATGACGAGAGGGTCGCCGCGTCTGAACCAGGGATACTAAAGTTTAATCGTTGCAAAAAGTGCGAATTGAAGGATCATACTGGGGGACTAGCCCCCCTTTGGGACTCTTTGATGCTAGTAGAGATGGCGTGAGCATGAGATTAAAAGGGCAAGACCCGAGTCAATACCTTGGGGGCGTAGGTTAAACCCT
>CAJNIZ010024958.1:28079-54165 GCA_905231905.1 Symbiodinium pilosum
CCAGTTCGCTGGGAGCCACCGATCCAGTACAACCACAGACTGATCTGATACGCTGATCCGTTACCCAGCGCCGTTATGGACACACCATGATCCAATACCTACAGCTCCCCTGCTGCGACCGCCCCCCTACTGACACACGCGTACTGCCACTACTGCTACAGTTACTTCTGCTACGCACGCCACTGCTGCAAACACCGCATCTGCTGCAGAGTCCGCAGCAGCAACTCCTCCCTTTGCTGTTGATACAGAACGCGTATAGTCCCCCCCATGTTTGATGCCTTGACTGGCTGATTGCCTTCCTAGGGCCACATCGCGATCAGCAGTCTTGCGTGCACAAAGAGCTGCTGCTATTGACCGCAGGCATCCTGCAAACACCAGGCCCCCTTTTTGAGCAGAGGCCTGGACAAGAGCGATTAGCTCAACCAGCAGTAGCTCCGCGCTGCATGCCACATGCAAAAGAAGCTGCTAAGACACAATCCCAGAAGGACAGGTTACAGGGAGAGCCCTACACCAAACAAGAAGATAAAGAGAATCACCTAACACTATCCTCTCAACCTACTGGCCCTGAACCCAAAACCCTCGGCAAGCCTTAACCCTGGACCTTCGCACTGAGCGCTGTATAGACCCCTGAACCGTGCTTCATTGGCCTCAGTGGCCATTGCGCACACTTCGTTCACAGAAGTCTTGGAATCGCTGGAGAACCTGCCAGGCAAAAAAGGTCCACAAACATGAGCATAGGGATGTAGAGCACTTTTGTGGTTGGTAGTGCCTAGGGGCTGTGAAGTTGCGGCACATTACCAGAAAAAACAACAAACATAATAAAAAGAATAATAATAGCGATAGTAATGGTTTTGTTATAATAGAATAGTATAACCATAGTAATTTTTATAAGGGTAGCAATAATAATAGAAGAAGTCGTACACAGGCCCCTTAGAAAAGAATGCAGAATTGGAATCTTGTCGCCAGACCTGCTTTGGGGTCCAGGTAGCCAAGCTGTGGAACAGCAAGCCCCTTGCAAGGATCTTGTTGTGTCCTACATACTCTAGACGGGCTAAAATAAAGTTCCACAGCCAAAACATCTTCCAGATTTGCAAGCAAACCCCGAACAAGATGGTGGACAGCCGCATTCCACCCAAAAAAAGCTCTGAAGCCCTACTCCGACATTTGAGCGCTCAATCCCCAGACCTTTGACACTGCAACAACCCATCCAATCCTCCACGCATGCCAAACGACTGTTCCTGAACCTCCCTCACAGCCCACGCTGTAGTTTAGTGCTAGGGTTTATGGATAAAGCAACTGACGGAAGACACTACACTGTCAATAACAGCCATTTAGAGTCATGAGAAGCCGAGGAGCTTGGCTTTGACCTTCCAATATCCTCCGAGGAGGACGTTGGTGCAAATGTGGGAGCCAAACTCTTCAAGAATGGGCGTCACGATCGTGCGAAGCTCCTCTGGATTCGGACTAAACGTTCCAGCTATGGCTTGAGATCTTTACGGTTACGGGTCGAAAGTTCAATGAATTAAGGATAATAGAGTATGTGTGGTTACTGGGTGTGTGGGGTAGCTTTGTCTCGGGATTGGAACAGTAACTGAAGTGGGAGCAGTGGGGTAGGAGTGATGAGAGCGGTGGCAGTCGAGGGAATGGGGGTGGGAGTGGCAGATTGCGGCTCACAAAGATTAAGAAGCCATCACGGCATCAGCAACCTGAAGAGCCAGGCATGTGCCCAGACGAAATACAAGATCTTCGATGTTCGTTTCTCCAACCCCCCGCAAGGTTCACAAGCATATGTCCTGTACACCCGCCCAGCATACCAAGCGCCGCATACCTACAGAGACATCCACATCCCGTGCGCCATAGCGATATCGTTCTTGTGGTGATGCCCCTCGAGCTGCATGTTGGATGCTGCGGCAGGGCTATGTAGTGCCTCATGCTACGATTTTGGCGGTCTTCGACCTCATCATCAGGCTTCCGGGGCAACAGCTGATGACAAGCAGTAGTGCCGTAGTGCCCACCAATTTCGGCGCGCTTAGGACTGTTGCGAATCACCCGCAATGGAACTGCACATGAAGCATGCTGATGTGCAAATAGAAGTGGAATGCCAACAGAGCAAGGTTGTTCCGTTTTGGTTCTGAAAACCTTCCTTGCTCGTCCTCAAACTACTCCACCAAAAAGTAAACCATCCCCTGTGCAGAGAAGATCCTTGATTTGGAGGTTCGAGGCGGGCTTAGCATGCCAAAAGGTCCACTGTTTAAATGCCGCGAAGCCCTCTCACCACAGCCTGTCCTGCGCTTCATCATCCCATTTGCGTAAGTTTTGCCTTGGCTGCTGATCTACTAACTTGGGGTTGTCGAAGCGGGTTCCTACATGCTAAGTCTCCCTGTCGCAGTAAACAAACTGAACTTGTAAAAAGCTAAAACGAAATTCTGCGAAGTCTCCTTCTCAAAGGCGTCCGGTGTCCAGGATCTGGATGAGACTTCTGCACCCGTTTGATTTCATTTGATGCGTCTCTCAGAGCCGTCCGAAAGGCCTTCCAGGGCATGTTGCTACCAGATTCAGACTTAAAGGATTTTGGCAAGGAAGCAGCGCATCTAATCTCCTCGCAATCCTGTGGCCCAATAAAGGCGGTACCAGAAAACTATTTGAGCATTCCATTCCCCAAACCTCTTCGAAAAAATGCCCGGTAAATTCTCAACGCGTGGGCGGAGCGATGGCTCTCAGACCAGTTGAATTCCTGAATAATCTTCTTGAAGCTTCAACAGCCCCTTGAAGGATCCAAGGTAGAGAGCTTGACAATCTTGCTGCGTACTCCGGAATGGCACACCAAGGTTTGCCCATCTCCTGTTCGCAGGTACAAGTGCATATATGCAAAGATGCAACGGGGAGGCCTCAGTCGGCTCCAACATCTCAGGTGGAATCCTTGGTACGCTAGAAATGCGCCACAGGATTTCCAATGCATGTCTTGCTAAATAACGTTGACAAACGGGCGCCGAAAAGAATAGCAAGTATACGACACTGTGTAAAAGGGACACCCCACCCCCCTAGACCCTCCTGCCAAAGGCATGTCAAGATTGTGCCAAATGCCTTAACTTTACCCCAAAAATTGAACCCATAATATACAAATTAACAAATTGCATAACTGTCCAGATACAGGCCTATATAGTGGCATGCCAGGCTGCCAACCGAAAATTATGAATCTAAACATCAAGGGTTTACGATTTGCTGGTTATACAGGGACTATAAGGGCTATATAGGGTTCTATAGAGGCTATATAGGTTTTTTGGAAGGTATCTAGAGATAATGGAACAGAACCTGGAAACTACTATTTAGGATGTCACACGCTGGGACATCCTCTTTCCTGGCAAAGGCCCTGCGACGCGATTGGGGGCTCAGGGCTGTGGAGGGCTTAGCCCCGGTAAAGGCCCGGAAGCCCGATCCGCAAGACATCACAATCAGTCCCTACTACCTTCCTTTTCAAGCCCCAGACTGCACAAGCAAATCTGTAGACCTGAAGACAAGCCAAAGGCTCTTGACCAGTGCTCTGGGCTCGCTGTAGTATCGGATCTTCTGGAAGGTTTTTGTCTCCCTATTCTTCTCCTCGGATGTGGCTTCCAGATTCAGGGTTGAAAGCTTCAGAAGGAAGATCTGATACGCCGATAGCTGCAGCAAGGGAAGCCAAAAGCAGGGCCCCTCTAATGAGTTTCTGAAAGGATGCTGACCTATCGTCCCGCACAACCCCCATCCCCGCCCCCCCGCCCCCCAAACCCTAAACCCTATCTCTGAGTGAGGCACTTTGGTGTCTAATGAGTTTCTGAAAGGATGCTGACCCATCGTCCCGCACAACCCCCATCCCCCCTCCCCGCCCCCCAAACCCTAAACCCTATCTCTGAGTGAGGCACTTTGGTGTCGGAGTCCTGCTTGGTGCTGCTTCTGCCTTTGCTCTTTTCCTAAGCTGCAGCTCAGATGAGGTATACTTCAGGTGTTGGCTACAGACAAGAAGCACTGGAATCCACAACATCTGTCACTGAACATCATAAACTCTAAGCCGAGTACGCTTTTTCCATGGAATCTGCTACTGGAAGCCCTAAATCCCAACCCTAAACACTGAACTAGACCCCGAACCTTAGACCCCAAACCTGAAAACGTTAACCCGAAGCCTAAAACAGCCTTGGGTCGTTGCTGTAGCTTCCACCTTGGCGCACCGCGTTCTTGTATCAAGGGACTAAGATAATACCGGTTCCGGTCTAAAGTTTATAGGGTTTTCCATCTGATTTTCCTTTTTCGGATCATATCCCTATGTAATCCTTGTATCACTCCACAGTAGGGGGTAGGGACTGGGGTTGAAGGCCCGGGGCTTCTTAAAGTCTGGGCCTGCCCTTTCAAAGTGGCTAAGGGCCGAATCCGAGCGTCTACCTGGAAAGCCTGGTTGCCAAAAAGAATGGGGTTTAGGGTTTTAGGGCCTGTGATTAATAAGCCTCTTTCCAAACAGAGATCCTAATATTGAGGCCCTTAAAAGGAAGGGGTTTATCAATCACCGGTTTACGGTTTACTGGGTTGCTCAAGCTCTAAACCCTTGACTTTGCACGCCTGAATAGGTCCAAATAGTCCAAGTGTTGCGGTATCCCCATGCAGATTGGAGGGGCCGAAGCATGACTGTACAGACTGGGTTGCTGTTAAGGAACTTGAGTTCAGTTGCCAGAGTATGGATAGATACAGTTGTCAGGGTTTCCGTATTCTAGTAACAAATTTCAGATCCTGAACAGCAACCCAATTTAGGGGTGTAGGCTTCAACCCAAGGTGGGAGGAAATTAGGGGGCAGTGAACCATGATTATGGGCTACTGGCTTTTTCCAGGTAAGAGTTTTGGAGGGTGGAAGCTCGGGTTAACGTTTTAGCGGTTTAGGGTTCAGCGTTTAGAGAGGAGCTGCTCATGCCAGCCAATGAAGCGGGCAAAATGCTCCCTGATCTCTATGATACATGAACTATAAAACCCCGGATCCTATGTCCTTGTTCCATGCATCCCGCCCATGTCCTTTCGAGTTAAGCTTCGTAACTGCCTGGCCGGGCTCCTACACCCTGTGACCTTACCTTAGCGGCTTGGGTTTACTCTGCCGTACCGCCATTGATGTAAGGCACGGAGAAAACCCTGCAACCTAGTGCCAGATGCCCAATCACCTATGTGTGCAAGTGCTTGTGACAATTTTTACCCCTGCATCTTCACCTTAAGCTTTCGCCCAAAGACGGACCAGAATCCTAGAGTGGCCTAGGCTACACATCCTGGACCCAAAGCACGGCCCTCGAGCTGTTGCCAAAGGCGCCGAATTCGAACTCGGCACCCAGCGCGGAAGCGCTGATTGCGGCATTGAGCTCCTTGGGCTAGGCTGTGGCGGTTCGGAGTTGCGCAAGTTGGGGGTCTGACGACTACCTACCACCATGCTACACCTGCAGGGCCAAGTGCAGGAATCTAGCTTCGGGCAGGATGTGCAAGGTTTGAACACTCAAGACGAGGGGATAACAACCCCTCGTAGTCGCTTCTGGTTCTCTTCAGTGTCGCGACGAGTACTGGTTGATTGCCGGGAGGAGTGTTCATTTTTTGGTTGTCTGGTCTTTTTTTGTTGTTTGGGTTTTTCCGGTTGTTCTTTGCTGTTTAGGCGGGGGCGTGCTCTATTTTTGTTGGTTGGGCATGGCCCCCGCCCAACCAGCAAAAAACACAAACACGCACCCGCCCAAACAGCAAAACAAAATACATGGCGGGCCGGGGAGAGGGCGTGTTTTTTTTTTGCTGTTGGGGGGGGGGGTTGAGTTGTTTTTCTGGCTGTTTGGGCGGACAAGGGAGAAGGCATCTTTATGTTTTTGCTGTTTGGGAGGGGCACGTTTTATTTGTTTGCTGTTTGGGACGGCATCGGTCTGCTCGGCTTTAAGGGGCCCAACAACAAAAAAGACCAAACAGCAAAAACACACATGGGTTCAACAGGTTTAATTTAACAACCGTGCACCCCATGCCTTAGTAAGTGCCCCAAGCGAAGCCTTAAACTCTCAATTAGCTATCTCCCACTGGGACGTCAAAGGCTCACTGCGAGTGCTGTCGAAGGAGGAGGTGCCCCAGGTGGCAACGAACCTGAATGGGGCGTGCAGGGGTGCCCACTTCATGCAGGGACAGGGTTTGAGATTAGGGATTTGGGGAGGGTTAGGAAACAGAAAACTTGAAAAGGCAGGTTTGAGGTGCAAGGAGGCACCTTTGACCATCCTTCCGTCCTCAACCTTTCAGGCATACAGGGTGTTGATATGTTTAAACAATGGGCCAGGTATGCATACCCCTTGGTATGTCTGCGAATGAGAAAGGTTGTTCTTGTCAAGGTTACGGCTCAAGAAGAATATGTACCGTATACCCTGTTTAGGACCCCTCCATAACATTTTCAGCATTCAACTTACATTCTGGTGGATGTTTCTGGATTTCCCGAGAATCTTCGTAAAGCTTTTGGCAAGAACTTGTCGGAGTGACTCCACTAACGTCGCCGGCTCAGCACGGAAAGCAAAGCGTAACTTAGGAAAGCTTAGGTAAATTCAGGTCTGGGAGGAGAACTTTTCGGACACTCTACAAACATAGGAAAGCAAGCAAAAGACGATAAGCAAGGCCCAAATTGACGATTGGTGCAGCGAATACACAGGCCAAGGAAAGACAAGGAAAAAGTAGATTAGCGCTCGCGAACAGGCAAGGGGAAAAGCATGTGTGAATATTTACAACACTTGCAACTTCCGATGATTGGAGCCCGTATGAAACCGCCGTGAAATGGTAGGAGGTCCTTCACTAAAATTGTGGTGCAAGAAAACTCAAGCTGAGACACCGCTCAACGCTGGACATGGCCTTCATTCTTGTCACTTTGGGGTGGATGCTTCAGAGATCCCGAAAAAATAGCCCTTTATCTTCACTGGATCAGGGCTTGCAGAGGCATGGTTCGCTTGGAGGGTCAGGGGGACTTAGTAAGTAGGTTAACAAGGGAAATGGGGTTACGGTATGGGTTATAGGGATTCTTAACCTACTTGCAAAGTCCCCCTGACCCTCCAAGTAAGGTTAAGGGTCTAGGATCTTCGTTCCACGTTTCTGTCTTGGTTCCCCTTGCCATGTTTGTAGTGGTGGTACCCCTTTGCACAGGGCTTCTCAGGGTTGCTAAGGAATCCTTCCAGGCTCAAAAGGGGATGGGCATCATGTATAGAGAGTTCATTGAGCAAGGAAGCTACACATAGAGACCAGGATTCTCTGAGGCTTCCAACAAGATGAATTACAGCTGGTGCATTTGAGGTTGTGCACGCTCCCGGTTCTAGGGATCGAGGATTAGAGATTCGAGTTTTAAGTTTGGAGTTTTGCCACTTGCGTGGCCGTACAGCAGCGAAAGGTTCCAATGCGGCCGCTCTTCATGTGACAGCCCCCATTCGTGCCCAAACCCAGGCCGACTGAACCCCAAAATAGCAAAGCCCCAAGCAGGAAAGGGGGCAAAGGCCCACTGTTAACCTCTGCAAAAGCTGACTGGGTTGGCTCCTAAAACCCTTTTGAAAAATATGCGTATATAGGGTCCCTTACTAAAGCTAGTAGGGAAAACCAATAGAAATTCACCAGGGGCTTACCCAGCTGAGCCCAGCCCATGCTCTAATGCGAAAAATGCGCCCGGAGTGATGACTCTAAACCCCGTTCGCCACATGCTTTCGTCTCACAGGTTCCCAGTTTGAGGTCTATCTTTGCGGCGTCGGGAGGGTGAAGAGTTGGGATCTGCAAGGGTTTGTAGGTAGTCCTGTCCCACTAAGGACATAAGCACATGCAGATGAGGGCGGTGTAATCAAATATCCCTTCGATATCTTTTGAATTCAAGGCGCCCTAGTGTCCTGCAAGTGTGCTTGAGTCCCTCAATGCCCGCAAAAGTGCCTCTGTTTTGAGAAGCCCAAAAAATATCAAATGTAGCCCTGCCTGAATCTTTGCCCAATCCCAAGCCTGCACCCGGAATCCAAAATGGCTCTGCCTGTGCGGATTCACACTGCACGGTCATCTCAGATGTCTCCTCGTCCTGCGGGTAGTTGCGCCACAGGCCCGTTGTTGTAACGCTTTATTATTTACGGTCGGAATTTTCTGTACTGATGGCAGCTCGATTACTTTTGTGCTCTTGCTGCTAATGTTCGGTATACTCTCCTCCAACAGCTCTTTGTCGTGCGGTCGTGCAAACAGACCCTGCAAAAGACCATGAAGAAATAGGTTTTCCCGCAGTGCTACTAACTTGCACGCCTTGACGCTTGACGTTGCACCGGAATCACAATCAAGCGCGTCCCGTGCTTTCCTCAGACCTGCTATTCTCAAAGCCGTTCTCTATTCTGCTAGGGTCCGGAATCAAAGGCACCATGGAGTCAAAGGCGGCGGACTCGTCAGTCTTGACTTCAACCACGGGGCTCTTCATAGTCTCAGGTTGCTTGCGGCTAAGGATGTTGTGTTTTTTGGGTGTTAACTTTTCGGGTTTGCGTGTTTTGCGGCCAGGGGCATGATGCCACTGAACTACGCACCACGAATGAAAGCTGATTCAATGCTGGGATGTCTCATACATGTATATGGACATCCAACACTGCCAGTACCGCGCACCAGGTTGCGTTGTATGCTGTCTCGCCTGCATGCGTAAATGACAGGATGAAGTCTCTGCATTCTTTGCAGATGGCACGGTTTCTCATGAAGTCCGCAGTGTGGAAGGCGTATTGACAAGGCTAGCATAGTGGAGCCAGTATGAGAAGGCGCCCTCCTGTCCAACATATGAGATTACCAGAATTCTGGAACCTGCGTGCTTACAAACTTCGCTGAAAACTCACTCCCTGTAGTCCAATAAATTCTAACCTTTCACAGCCCGACTTGTGCAAACGGAAGCACCAAACCCAACCCCCTAATCGGCCTCCATTCCGCTTGCTGAACGGAAGGCCCTAAACAAAAATCCTACACTGAAGTCCGAACTTCCCTCTCCCGGACTCCCTGCAAAGCTGCGGCCGAAACACGTCACCAATAGCACCGTAGAGGTCCAGTCCACGGAAGAGGCCAAGCCGCTCAGAAAGGTCTTTCAAGTTCACGGTTCCTCACATTGCGGCCACACTTGATATGGGCTCACACTTGCTGAGATCCGTGTTGGGGGCTTAGGGATATTCTTCCCAGCTTGGGAGCCTGTATAGCAGACGCAATTTCTAGATTTCAAATACCAGATAGCTCTGTCCCGCTCTGGATTCCATTGTTGCCGCCACCGTTTCCCTACTGACCTTCAGTGCCTCAAACACTTTCAGCGTGCTTGCTCAATGAGGCCTGAAGCTCAAAGTTAACATGCGCTGGTACCTGCATTCACGAAGGATTGTCTAGATGCCATGTACAAGCTCTCTAGGTAATATACCCAAACCTCTAGCATTCACTTTTCCGGGTGGCTGGCTGGCGCGCATACGACGGACAGTTTCGTGGAGTTTTGAAGAACTTGTATAGTCGTTAGGACAGCTTGCCTTCGCAGAGCTCCTGCTGGAGGATCTCTTTCAAAGGGCTACAAATGAGTTGCAAGTTACAAGCCCTCAGCCATCTGATGTGCTGCCTGAATAGGCATAGGCCTACTTCAAGAACAGTGCTCAGTGAGAAGACAGGCAAACACCCTGTCTAGTGCATCGCGCGGCCGCCGGATCTGACTTCCTTGAACTCCAATTTTCCTGCTCTCCTTGACACCACTTGCAGCCAAGGGCTTCAAAGCTTTGGGATGGATTGAGAGCTTGTGCTTTGGGAGTTCTCACTTCTGGCATGCCCGCATGAAGTCAAAAAACCTCTTGGCACTTGTGCACTGGCCGGGCTTTACGAAATAGCTGAAGACAGTGGAACTTTCATGGACAGAGATTGCGGCGTTGGGGCAAACACGTGTTTGATGTGTCAAAGAGAAGTACCCGCAGCTCAGGCTGGTTGTAAAGCATGATAGTCAATAGTCATAATGACAGCAATAAGAACAAGGACAACCATAGCAGAAATGATATCAATAGTTAAACGTAGTAATGGTACTAGTGATAGTAAGAGTAATCGCAATTAATTTGCGAGAATGCGAGATCTCTGCTGTAGAGCCTTCAGCACTTGCATCCACAAGCTGTAGACGCTGGTTGGGAAAGACTTTTCATGTTGGGGGGGTTCATGAGTACCATGCCTCCTCGAGTTTTTGAGTACGCGTTGCAGAACTGCGTATTCTCAGGGTCTCCAGGAGTATACTTGGGATCGCCGCCGCCACTAGCACCACGGGCAGCACCAGCACCAGCAACAGCACCAACAGCACCAGCACCACGGCTACAACAAAAACAGCTACAGTTGCAACAAGCAATGAGGAGAAAGCTGCAGCAGGGGCACTCATCCGCATCTGCGACATCTGTGGCCTGAAGGTCTGTGGTGATTTGCTTTGCCTGAGCCACAACGCCATTTGGGGTAAGGTGTTGCAGTGTCTCAATGAGGGGGCTGCTGCATGCTCTCTGGGCATTCAGCTGTCAGCCTGCTTGCAGCAGTAAACTGCATGGGCAAACGAAGAAGATGGGATGGAGGAAAAGAAGCACGAGAGTTGGCAGGATGCATCCTGTGTCATGTGCAAACCCCCTAGTGGAAAAACACTATTCGTCGAATACTAGCGTAATCTTTACAGCCGCTCCAAAGACATACGGTGCCAAATGAACTTCCTGCGGAGTGTTTAGGGTATGTATACTTGAGATTACTTGACGTATGTTGCTCATGTCAGCCGTCATGCCTGTTGTCGGAGAGAGGGCTCGATCTTCAATTGCAACGTCTTGAGCATCTCCTTGGCGCTTGGCTTAGCCATATGTAAGGACTGCCCAGTGTTGCAGGAAGCAACCGTGATGCAGCCAGATATGTCCCCGTCACTTGTGGTAATTTGCGGACATTTTTATGACGACTGCCCAAGCAAGCAAAAACAGAGAACACAACACCAGCCTAGCAGCTTGAACGCACAGGGCCCCGGAGGGTGAGAGCGAGGATTGCTGAAAAAGACTAGCGGTACCATGCAGGGGAAGGCGAAAATTTCTTGTGATGCACCACCACACGATGCAACTCTACGTTAGCCATATAGAGTGGTCCCTCTGCCGGTATGACCCGGCTGGAAGATGTGGGGTGAGTTTGTCACTCACATTTTGGACCTGCAGACATGAAATAGGGGGGGAAGTGGAGCGAGGGAAGGTGTGGAACAACCGAAAGAATAGACCAGCCTGAGAGGCCTTCTACATAGACACAATTTCCATTCAATATTCCATGTATGTTCCATGATTTTGGGATAGTATCCCTATATCCTGTGTACTCCCTACACCCATTAAGGGTTCAGGGTGGATACCCTTACCTCACGCCTGCAGGGTTGGAGTCGGCTTAGCAAAGCGCAGGGTGGATTGGAATGTTTTGCCTCAATGGAAATCCGCCGTACATGTAGAGTCTAGTGGGACCCCCCACCCGGAAATAGTGCCTATAAGGGATAATGGTGATTGACATTCCTATTCTACCACCCCTTGTAAGCTGGGGGTCCAATAAATGTAGAAGACCCCATCAGGATCAATGTTTCGGGCTTCTTCTGTCTTTTTGCAGGAACGACTTTTACCTGTGTAAATCCAGAAGAGGGGAGAGAAGCCGCAGAGTCGCTCCCTCTACACAGACCCAGTCTCCATGTCCAGCATTCAGGGACAGGATCCCGACCCGATCAGCTCAAGATTTGGGGGCAACAGTTTCTGCGTTTTAGAGCCCGACTCGAGGATGACTAGTCATCATATTCTAAACAATTGCACTCGCAGCTGCAGGCAGTCACATAGAAATGCTAAACAAAGAGCCCTGAGCCCTTGCTTCCCTTGAATGCTCTGGAAATCTCAACTGCAAATCCTCAATTGCATGACACACCCATGAGCGCACGCAAACAAACACACACTTGTGCCCAGATGCGTTGGTCTTCTCTTTGAGCCTGTGGTGTCCTGATGGTTTAGGCTTTAGGCTTCAGGGGCTGTGGCTACAGGGATCTATCCCCAAGGGCTGTCCAAACCCTGTGACAGCCGATACTGACACACAGCAAATGCAACTAAGCTTTAAGTCGCAGCCTGGGCTGTTTTGGGTACATGTATGGGGATGAGAAACAAGTACTTTCAATGCCATACCGTCTTCGAACATCTGCATATGAAAATGAACCCGGAAAACCTTTACCATAGCTCCCACAGAATCTACCTACCTGGAATAAATCCCAAGGCTTCACCAATGTCTGCCGGCTTAAACACATGTTGTTTTGGGGTGTCAGATTTTGAGGCAGGATTTGAGGCCATGGAGGAGTGAAGAAATTGCGCCAGTCTTAATACACCATAATATGCTATAATGACACTGTGAGTGGTATCGGGATGGCACAGCCTTTTGAAGCATCAGGTTAGCTCTCAGTTAACCCTAAACATTGAGACCTGGTAGGGTTTTGGCTTCAAGCTTCAGAAAATGTAGCTTAGAGCCATATCTCGGCTTGACTCGGATTATCCTTAGATTTACTGTTCCTGTAGACGGTGAACATGACTGAGACGTTGCACTTTGACCCGAGTCGTAGCTTGTAACATTGAGTGGGGACCCCAATATAAGCCACAAGTACTATAATCCTTACTATGGGGACCCCAGAAAAAGTACACCTATTTTTGGGAAACTCCCATGATTCTGCATAGCGGAAGCTGGACGTGGGACGGGGAATGTCCCTCTGTTAATCATGAAAGCCATCGAGTATCCGCCATCTGGGGGCTCGTTCTGGTGCAGATGCACTAACAACAGTCATACATGGAATAACAAAGAAGTAAATTTCGTTAATACTAGTACTACTAGGGATAGTACGAATAGTAATACTGGTAAAATACTAGTTTCCAACTAGTAACAATGAGAATAGCAATGTTTTTAGCGAGGTTAGGATACTTCCACCACAGCTTCTCAAGACTACAGCAGTGCAGCTGGCTTGGAGCACGGTGCAAACCGCCGAAGAGGAACAGTAGGGGTTTAGGGTTCAAGGGTACCTTAATCCCTGTGACCCTAGGGTTCAGGGGTTTAGGGGCTTAGGCTTTAGCGGTAGCTTCATCCTTGTGACCTCGCAGCTGGAACCTGGTCGAAATTGCAAGACCCCTGCAATCTTCAATCTCGCGAGATGGTCCAGCCTTCTTTTTCGGCCTGTTTGGTGAGCCACTCGAGCTGGCCAGAGAGTTGTTGCGATGCCTTGTCAGGGATCGCCTATGTGTAGTATTTGGGGGTTTCCCAAAATTGGGAGTACCTTTTTGGGGGGTCCCAATGATAAGGACTGTCTATATTGGGGTCCCCCTATTTCGGGAAACTACCATTTGAGTATGTGACAGACGAACATGGTAAAATTTTGCATGTCCGGCACAAAAGGGCGGAAGTGCATGATCACCGTCGTCATCCCGCCTGTCGCCTGTCACGAATGCTATTGCCACCAATTCCCAATCCCGAACCTCAGACCTGCCTCCTAGCAAAAGCAATGCGTTTACAGCAGCAGATTCCTGGTGGTTCAGATTTCGATAACCTCAAGGCTTCTAAGCCGCAAATTCCCCCCTTGAGTGTTTTTAGCCCCCAATTGGATCTAGGCCTGCTGCGCGGCACCGTTCTCATTAAGCTGATCTTGCATCACGTCGTGCCGCTGGATCTGCAGGGAAGCGAAGATACATGGGACTTGGCCTACATGTTCTCAACATGGGGACAACTATATCGAGACCCCGATTATACTAGGATACCCGCTCTAGTAGGTTCACTACTGTAGAAGAAACAAGCAGGAGGTTGCAGCTGTGGTCGCGCTTATCTGGTACAGTAGTCAGTGGCAGCCTTGCTCAAACCGCGGCTGTACTTTTCAAAGGGGATGCGTGGTAGCGTAGCTGGACACTACCAGAACAAAATAAGAGGACAAAATTCTCGATGTTGGTAGCGATACGCTTGTTACAGCACCATCTTTTGTGACAACCTTCATAAGTACCCCAATTTAACCCCAATATAACCCGAATATTACCCGAATATAACCCTAATATAACCCCATTAGCAGTCGGGCTGCATAATTCATAAGTTACAATTATACAGCTCTAGACTCATGCCCCACTGCCAAACGTGGAAAGGGCTTGGACCCACGACAAAAGCAGCGAAGCGTTCACCTCCCCGACTCTTGGCACAGAATCTCCTGCGCTTAGTTCCGTATCCCGTCTACAGGCTGTTTGCAAAATCCAAGCTAGTCAGCAATAGTTTATTCGACTCCTGTACACTTATTCCTGCAGAGCTTTTAGGTGGGAGAGTGAGTCCAAAGCCGCTCTTACGATCCAAACCTAAACTGCTACATTCTTGAACTTGGGAATGTGCAAGCTTCATAATCACCCTAGAAGCTTCTTAATGACGCGTCTCAAAAACCTTTCTTGGGTCGAAAAAGCCTTTCTTGGGTGCCTGGTTTGGCTGGCTTCTCCGCAGATTGTCCCTCTTGGCCGCTGCCTGGTCAGGAGGATTCAGTGCCACACGCGGTTCTCGGCCTGGGGGTCGTGGTTTGGTATGTATACGATGCAGGGGTCACGAGCTCAAGCTTGTGATTTAGTTTTACATGCAACTGTTGTTTTGCGCGGGTTGCAGTTTGCTAATTTCATTTGACCTCATGTATTCAGGCTGGCAGAGATCTGAACAAATATCCTAACATGTCCGGACATTACAATGGCATGGGCTTGTCTGTTGCACCTACTACTTGATGGCCCAAGGAATCGATGGAGAGGACCTAGGTGATCTTGGGGTGCGTGACAATGTTCATGTTCCACGATTGGCGGTCACGTGGTATCAGCAAGCACTGGAAGAATCTGGTGAGGAATAAGAGGAGGGGCTGTTGTGCGTGCGGCGCTCCTGCTCATCCTCAAACATCTTTCGTGCGACGGCCTCAAAGTCTTCTAAGGTGTCCTGCCGCAGAAGCCAAGAGCTCAACTGCTGAGACTGTTTTGAAAAGGCATTGCCCATCCCCTTCTCCACCATTTTCCTACATTCCAACATCCTCGGGACTGCAGAGAGAATGGGATCTAAGCCAAAGGTCATTGTTACTATTCAGGCACAGCGCATGCCGTGTGATTCTTCAACAGATATTCAGCTGCCTGACAACTTGCAACTAGTAGCATGCATAGGGACAGTGGTAAGCCTAGGGTGTCGCAAAGGAGCCCAACGTATTTCCATTTTCGGGCCTGCAAATAACCCTGCAGATGCTCCTGAGGGCTGCTGCTTCGAAATACAAGAGTGCCAGCTACACTATACTCCCCGCATCAATAGAATTGATCTTAACATCTTTCGTCGCATTGCCCTCTAAAGATTGCAAGCGCCACTAGTGCTTCAACTGGACAATTGCTGTTTGGTCCTTGAACTCGCCATACTCCAGCTGAGACCGCTTGTAGATGCCTTGTCCAGCCAGCTTCTCGATCAGCTCATGCCTTCAAATCTCAGTTCCAATGTTTTGTTAATTCGATGTTCAAAGCTACGTTGCTTTAGGAGCCTCATGGTGCTAACCCTTGTGCATGCATATGAAAATGAACTTGCTGAGGAAATAGTTGGCAAACGCAGTTTCCTCCCAACTGCTGGCGTTAAAAGGTGCGCAAAGACTCAATACACTCAAACTACAAAAGAGCCCATTGAGGGGGAGAGGAGAGCCCTACATACCAACAAGTCGGCTACTGGTTTTGCAGGTGTTCGCAAACAAGTACGCTTAGGGCCCTAGCAGCCAGTACTCGTCGAAAGTCCGAGGAACCTGCAAACAACATTGATTCTGTATCAGGCGGTCGACCGATCTGCAAAGGGTAGTCTAGACTAACAGAAACCCATGCTGGTAGTAGCTGTGCTGCATCCTGAAAGCAGAACAGACCGCAGGCCTGACTTTAAACAATCCTGAAGTGCACTGCAAACCTCAGAAAACACGTAACCCCAACCCCATCCTCTGCGCAGCCGTCACAGGCAGCCGGAACAGAAGTGCCTGCTAGGAGTGTAGGGTTTAGGGTTTAGAGACATGGCGGCCTCACGAGCAAGCTTTATGACTTTATTTTTATGAAGGTCTGAACTTGAACAATTCAATTTCTGGTTCTGGCTGCTAGTTCGAAGACCCCTTTGTCACTAAGGTTGGTAAGGGGGGCTGCTGTGGCGGGGTGAGGGTGCGAAAGTAGGGATTCATAATTCAGAATTTTGCCATTGACAGCTTCAAGGTTCTGAAACCGCAGCAGAGAAGCGGTCTGCGACCTTGGCAACGAGACCTTCGAGCTCATGAGGCTCAGAGTTCAGTGTCGCACCACGTAACCAATCTGTGGCTGCAGGCTTCTTGCACCACTAGTCGAAATACTAGCTCTACAAGAATTTGGTAAGCACGGGAAGACTCAACTTTGTGACTGACCTGGCCGAGCCATGCACAAAGCCTCAACATGTAGTATATGCAAAGCCCAACCCGCTCCCATTGCGACGCCAAGCTCCGCAGTCCTCTTGGAAAAGGCTTGCTGTTTCATAGGCATGCTTGGAGGGTCAGGGGGAATTAGTGAATAGGTTGACAACCCTTCTGACCCACATGGTGGCCATACCTGTCCCCATTATTGACCTACTTACCAAGTCCTCCAGCCCGTCCACATAAGCATGCCTACTATCCTGATGGAACGCGACTAGGGTAATTGATGAGAATCCTTCACAACTGTACCTCTATACAACTATATGTGTACAACTGTATGTGCTAAACAAAACCCTTTTCAACCCGGCTTTGAGCGATCTAAACAAAACCCTAAACCCTAAACCCTGATAGAAAACCCGATGCAGCTGAAGCCAAAAGCCAAGAAGACGGTTGTGCCTGTAAACCCTCATCGAATCCAGAGGCCCCAGCGAAGTGGGCACGAACCTTGCGGTTCAGGGTCCAGAGTTTGGGGTCTAGGGTTCACGGCACTGCAACGTCCAAATAGTGTAATCCTTATTGCCCCCAAATTTTGGGACACACTCACATGCCAGCATATGCCAGCACTGGGACTTCCCAAGTACAGCGCGAATTTGGTATCTGTTTCGTTTAGCCAGCATGAAAATCGGACATACTCTCAGCTTTGTTGCCTCCGCTGGGCATAAGCAGCCTAAGGGAGCTTCTGGTTTGAACCAGTTCAGAAACTGTTGCGCAGATCAGAGGCTGGCGAATCTAAACTACATTTACAAGTGTACAAGCCCCGAGGATCTTTGCATAGGGGCTCCCCACATTTTGTGCAAGCTTTCGGTGCTTTATGGCTTCAGGGAGCAGGGGCATGATGATCCAGAGGCTTGCGTGTTGTTGCCTGGGCTTCGAAAGAAACCTTGATAAGGATCCTTGCTGGGGCCCTGTCTGAACTTTCGTTTTGATGGAGTTGCGTCCTAAAGGTTACCTGTAATGGTCCAGTGGGGAGAGTGCTTCTACTGCAAGGCTTCCATCCTCCTCATAAAGGCCGCTTCAAGACCCGCAAGGCCATCACTATATGAACCATAATCTAAACTCCTTAAAGGGGGGTTATATAGGGGATTATATAGGGACCTACTACAGGGGTTATTAAGGGGGATACTAGACGTTTAGACTATGACTCATATGAAAAACCGTCTAAGGCAGCGAAGATGAAGTGTCTTCTTGAGGTACATCGTTCTAGGGAGATGATGGATTGTGTATGGTCTGACTCCGTAACCCTTGGACATGATTCTGTCGCGGCAAAGGATTGCACTAGTCCCTCTACTTCTAACTCAAGCCCCTGCAGGAAGCTGCAAGTCTTGGTCGGCAGTATCATGAGGAGCCTTTTGTAGTCCACACCCAAGCTTCCAATCCTGACCCTAATAAGCCACCGCCTGACAAGTATGGCTTCCATGAAGCTGCTTCTCAATGGAACATAGGCCTTTTGGGACACGGGTCTCTTTGGGCAATCGCCTGAGTTCTATGCACACTTGATGTGGTGCCAGCCTCCAGGTCGCCAGTATCTGATGACAGCTCGCGCTCCTTAGGGCTGTTGAAGCTGCTAGCAATGGCTGTCTCAGATTCATGAAACCGTTGTTACTTGAAGCCAGGCAACGCACAAGAAGCCAAAGCAAGTGTTTTGGGGGGGAGCGTGTGATCTCGCCCTCCTCGTTGTTGTCGTTGTTGTTGCGTTCATGGTGCACAGAATGTCAACATGGTTTGGGGTTACTCTGCTTTAGTTCTGCTGGAATCCCGAGGCAGTAGCGCGGGAGCTTGACAGAAGCTGGCAGAAACCAATGTGTCCACAGGCAGGGGGGAACGCAAGACTAAGACGGAACTCCCCATCATTCCTCCAACGAGATCCAAAACCATAGCCCAAACCCTAAACTGCTTCCCGCCGCTCATCCCTGACTAATAGCATAGATCCTGCACCTACCCTCTTTTCAGGCCAAAGAACGCAGGCCTAGGTACCCACTATTAGGGCCCAGTTCCCCAATGTGGGGTCTCGGAGGGTCTTGTCGCCAAGTCTTTTATTAAGCCAGCCTTATCTCGTCCCAGTTTCTTTTTCAAGTTCTTGTCCGTTTGATTCTCCGTTTTTCCTGTAAACTCCTTTAGACCTCCAATCAAGGGTACTGGGAGGGCCTTGGTTAAACAACACACTTCCGTTCAAAAGCGTCTGCCACGCGAGCGCCGGCTTCAAACCACTGCAAGCAGCAGCCAGCCTCAAGGTTTAGGGACTTAGGTTTAGGGTTTAGGGTTCTTGGTTTTAGGGTTTAGGGCTTAGGGTTCAGGGTTTTAGGGTTTGGGGCTTAGGGTTCAGGGTTTTAGGGTTTAGGATTAAGCATCTCATTGACGACATCAACAAAGGAACTATCAGAACCAAACCCAACACCAGCGTAGCGGACAAAGCATTAACGCGTCTTCAAGTGGAAAGAATCGCAGCCTTTTCAGAAGGGACCTTCGCAGCCAGGTAAAGACTCGTGCCCACCAAACCCAAATGGATATTTGAACTTCAGGAAAGCCCAATGGAGGACATATGATTGCCACATAAAGGATTAGCTTACCCAAAGGAGCTGTTGTAACTGAAAAATCCTCCAGCACTTTCGACATTTTGAGGTGCACTTCCACAAGGTTCAAATGAATTCGCAACCGTGATCGTTAACCTGCATCCATATCCTAGCAGTGCATTCTGTAACTTCATTCATGAAGTGGACACGAACTCCTATAGGTCCTGCATGGGGGGATGCAATGAGAACATCACACACAATTGCCAGTCTTGAATCCAACTCACCACAATGGTGGCGGAGGCTATGTGTTGTCATAAGTCCTTAAAGCGCTACAAGTAACTGTGAGCCCTAAAGACTTATGCAGTATCTTCAGCCGAAGTAGCAGGCCAAACTCTTGCTTGACACCGTTCCCCGAACTACTCGACGATAAGCTGAAGGGTTTAGGGTGTTTGCACATCCCAAATGATGGCAAAGAAGATAACCAATCATCGAGAGAAAATGCTGACCCTTTGAACCTACAACTCCTGCCATCATATACCACCATATGCCACAATATGTGACAACATAACATATAATATTCTAAAATAAGCCATAACGTACTACAACCAAACCTGAGGCCGCGGATGAAGCTCTACGTAGTATTAAGGCAAAGCAGCAGACCATCATGAACGCATGTACAAAATCAAATGGCCCCTGAACATGCCCATATGTTCGTTTGCTCTGGCTCTATCTCCGATTTGAAATATGGGCTCCTTTTTTGGACATTGCTGCATCAACTCCATGAGGTTCGTAAAGGCCTTGGGAACGCCCTGGCATTCTGCACAGCGCTCGCCATCTGCAACGAAGTTTCGCTCCTGTCCGCGCTATGGGATTCACAGTGGTCTTGGGTTGAGTATCTCCTGCACATGTAGGCTTTGGAGCCCTAACACCGTGCATTATAGGGCTTCAGGCTGTATGGGCTAAACTGGCTTGTGTGGGTGGGGGGATAGGCTTGACTTATTCGAACCGCCCGGGTGGTTGTGAATGGGGCAGGGCTCAGGGATTGCGGGATGACCCATGGTCAAGCAATGTACACGGAATGGTTTGCACGCTGAATGAATGCACCGAGCTACCTTAAGACCTGAAATTCGTCAGTGCTGCGCATAGTCGGAGTAAGCACTGCAGTCGAAATGGGAAAGCCATGATAAATATCTGCACAACAACAACAAAATCAAAGGCAGCTACGGATAATGATAGAAATTATGCCAATACAGAGTGTGACTATGAGAGCCCTGACAGGTGCAAAGCTCATGAACAGTCATGGGTCTCAGCAAGCTCCTGCAGACCCTCCTGGACGCGTCTGTGCACTTCCGAAATCCACGAATGGTCATGGACCCTTGCCACCGGCAGAGAATCGCGTTTCAAACTTTGGGCCATGTGGGCGTGTGGTTGGATCATCATCCTACAGGTTTTGGGAACACACGGCATTCTAGTTCAGATGTTGCATTCTCTGGGCTCTGACGTAGCACAGAATAATCTGGTGAAGGCTGCCAGAATGAGTCCCTGGGCATCATCTGAAACCATTATCACTGCCGGTGCAGTTGGGAACTCTCCCCAACTACCCTAAACCCTAAGCTTTCTCTGATCCCAGCGCACTCCACAGTCAACCCATCTCGATGCAACGACTACTTGGAGGGTCAAGGACTTGGCAAGCAGGTTAATAACCTCTATAACCCATATAGTAACCCTAGCTATCCCTCTTATTAACCTACATGCTAAGCCCCTTTGGCCCTCCAAGTAGGCCAACCAATCATGGCCATGCTCCAGCCTGACGGTATAAAGGAATTTGGAGACTTCTGATCCAAACGCAAGGATTCTTACCTTAGCAGCTGCGACTTACAACAGTCTTCATGATAAGTGTGAGATGTACTTGCTTCATAGGTACTTCTCCAGCGTGGAGAAGCATCCCTGCATCGAGTGTCAGGGTTGGTGGGTAGTTGGTTGAACTACCTCTTCGTGCCTGGGGCACAAACATGGAGCATCATGCTTTACATGATGAAAAGGGGTCAAGGCTAGGGCATTTCAGTCTGAGCCTGAAGAATTCCTCGAGGTTAAGGTTTTGAGATTGGAGGGCTGTTCTCCTTACGGATCCAGCCACATGAGCCACAAGCATGCTGAAAAGTATGCGTGCGCTGTGTAAATCCCCAGCGACTAACACTGGGCACGATCCCTGGCACAAAAACGGCACACAACTACAACCTGTATGTGGTTTATGTTGGCTATATCGATGTGGATCTTCTGCTCGTGGTTATGGTTGAGCTGTGTTGTGCTTGATTCTTGCGCTGCAGCCCGCCCAGGTTGTGCGCCATTTTATGCTCAACGTTGTGCTCAATTGCGGGTTGAACTGCTAAGCTTCCGAGCGAACGAACTGAAGTCTTGTCTTCGCGGTGTCCGAAGAGGCGAGTTTTGGCTGTCAGTGCGAAGCGGATGTGCCCAGCTTTTCCCAGGTCCTTCATTTTCGCCTCATAGTCCCGTACTTCTGAGTGTTTTGTCGTGTAACAATCTTCTCACACAAGGGGCCAGACACATTGTAATAAGGAATAGGTGCCACAAATCAGCACAATTGACTACTGCTGCTTCCTGAAAATGTTATTGCAATTTTGTTGTAACGGCAATGCTAGCGAGACCTCCAACCTACTGCCACCATCTGCATCAACCATGACTATCACCCTCGCGACTCACGACCACAACCGCGGCAAGGGCCGCTGCCGCTGCTGGGAGGGTATATGGGATATACAAGGAATACACACAAATACAACCCCCAAATCATGGAAAAGCAAACAGAAAAGAAAGCAGGAAACTAAATGGAAACTGGGTTTGTATAGGGCTTATCCGAAGAGGGGTATATAAGGATAATGGGGGATCGCATGGAAAATCAAATGGAAGCTACTATTATATATAGGGATATGACCACCATAACCACTGCTAACTGTCAACTTGCTGGAACTCATTGCGAGAATCATCATCAGGATCAAACTGTAAAATCCAAGATGTACTTGCATCACTCCCAAGACAAATGTTCACAGAGCAGGAGTGCTTCTAATTTGAAGGACAAGGTGCTTCAAATACGCACCCAAAGTGTCTCTACATTTTGGTGTAGGCTGCCAAGAGGCCTGCACCTTGTCGTAGCCGGTGTCAAAGACGGTGCCCATACGCTCGGCATATGCAGAGACAAATAAGAGAAAGATGCCTGGGGCTAGGGTGCTTGCAGGCACTTTGGATGATGCGATTCTTTCCAGCGAGCTGCCGCGGTTTACGCTTAGGCAGGATTTGGGCTGAAGTTTTGGCAGTTAAGACCAGGCACTTCAAGGTAACTACTCTAGAACACTACAAAGTGCCTGATTTTCACCATGTGCGCCATTCTGAGGTCGGCAAGGTCCACATGGCTACCGGTCGTCAACACACAAATCGAACCCGGATCAATGATCCCCCCCAGAAATCCAAATAATGATCTTCTGCAGACCGGAGAGTCACAAGGCGAGTGCATCTGCAAGGGTCTAGCACATGCCCTACTCAGACATGGGACATCAAGCGTCAAGCATTTAGGATGACGGATTTGGAGTGTCACGGTCAGGACAATGCCTGGCTTCTCAGCAGGCATGCCTCACGCACAAAAGGAAATGTGTGGCATGACTAGATGAACCGAGGTTTCTCGGAGCTTTTGGTCCACTGTAGCTGCAGTGTGGGTACAGCATAGAAAGCTGCACAACTTGCTCTGTGACAAAGAAACCCATAGCTGCCATAGCTGACTTCCATGCATCTTTCCCCTTCATTTTCTATCTGAAGCCCTCTGACTGAGCGAAGGTGCATCGCAAGCCCCACTTGGCGCGGGATTTGCGAGTGGGCATTTGGACATGGAAAGTGGCTTTTGCAAACCATGGGCCGTCTTGAGCCGCAAGGCCGCAACATGATCCAAATGTATATGCCGGCAGGGCACTGGATAGCAAGTGCGCACTAGTGATTACACGGAGTGCAGGTGGCTCATGGCAGAATTCTACAAGGGCCTTATGTACTGAGTGAATCTGCATTGGTATAGAGAAGCCTTGCTGTTGCATTGTCTGCCTGTATGCCTGTACACATGCACACCCCCACCCACCCAAAAACGCCCCGACGAACTGCACATGCTTTGCCTGCACCACTCCAACACCCCTTTTTGAGAGACTGCATTCACGTGCTTCCTCCTGACCTTAGCTGGCCTGACAGGCCATTGTGAATATCAAAACAGAAGCGTGCGATTACGCAAACTTACCAAATCCGTAATGCAATACACCCCAGTCCTGCGGATGCTCAGACCCAACTAAGAACACTTGCAGGCTTGGAAGGTCAGAGGGCATTAGTGCAGAGGTCAATCGCAGGGATAACTGGGGTTATCATATGGCTTATAGGGGGCACGAATATACTTACTAAGTCCCCCTGACTCTCCAAGCACGATTTGCTAAACTGGTCCAGCTTCCCCCGACCCGGTCCACGACGCGTCGGCCGCGTTTTCCTGGGATCCTTACCACGAAGGCCGAAGATAAATAGGGAATGGAAAAGAAAGTGGAAGCTACTATTATATTTGGGTATATATTGGGATATTATAGGGTATTTCCCCACCCCAAAGGGTCTTGTCAGCTAAAGAACCTGGAGCTCTAGACTAAGCAGATCTGATCGTAACCTTTCAATGGCTTCCGTGGCCAAAAGGCCCAAAGCCCGAGTTTCCCAAACGTTAAAAACCCATTGAATCTCGAACATAAAGCTACAAAACCTCTCTGCCCACCCTCATATGTAAACAGGCAGGAATTTTTGAAAGACGTCACGAGCTCCGACCTAAAGCATACAGGTATCCTTTCGACTTCGACAAAATTGCGAGTTTTTTGCAAACCTTGGAACCCGTTGAAAATCAAAAGGCGCCGAAACTGACACGCCATCAAGGGACACATGATTATCAAAGTCCAATGGAACTGTTCTTCCCCCAACTTCTTGTATAACCTCTGAAATCACTCTGTCGATCTATCTCTGAAAACCATTATATACGTCAATCCATAACCCTAAGGTAGAAATACCTACAATCCCTACTTGGCGGGTCAGGGGACGTAAAGAGTAGGTTGTTAGTAATGGAGGTATCTTGTGTTATTCTTTGGCTTATAGGATTCATGAAGAATATTCACTAAGTCAGGCTAACCCTGAAACCTAATCCCAAATTTTATGATCATCTCCATTTTCTGTTCCATGTTTTTCTAAGTCTCAATCCCGATTGGACTAAGTTCTCTGGGAGGCTCCCCGGGCTTCAGGGCTGCACTGCGGCCGAAGACTAGGCCTGGGTGGCTGCCGAGCCAGTCCTTTGCTCCGTTTAGGGTTTAGGATGGTTCAGCGTTTAAGGTGGTGGTGTTCATCGGCTCTTTTAGGCATGATGGAGCCTCTAGAAATTTGGAAAGCCTGGCAGAGGAGTTTCGCTTGGTTTGCTCATCACGCTGCATCATGGGATTCACTTGTACTATGCGCAGGATTTGGCCGCCTTCTTGAAGTTTAGAAAAAATCGCTTGAGGTTGCTGAAAAGGTTTCCAGATTGCGCGTCTAATGCAAACAGCTAGTAAGGTGTACGAGATTCAGATCTGAAGGCTTGCGTTGGCTTTCAGGATGAACCACACTAAACCTGTGATTCAGACAGCTTTCCGGAAGCATCTTCCCATGTCTTAGGACAGCTACCTCCAAGGAGGGATGCTTTAGGATGTTGTAGTGCCTGCATATTGTGACCACATGTCTCGATCTTGCGGTTGCATACAAATCACCCTACCCCGAAACAACGCGAACTATGAACTGAAAACACAACCTCGACAAACACAATCTGCGAATCCGCACCATGAGTCGTGGGTGGGGCAGCAAAATTTGGCTGTCTCCGGAGCCTGCAACGGTGTTGAAACTTTGCTCAGGCCTGGAGGTTGGGCAAGAGCCCCTATAACCCATATCGTAACCCCAGTTATCCTCTTCTTAAGCTACTCACTAAATCCCCCATAAGACCCCCTAGACCCTAGACCCTAAATAGTAGCTTCCATTTTCCTTTTACATTATCATTATACTCTATAACCTTCCAAATGAGCTGTAGTCTAAACTCCCTTAATAGCCCCTATAATCTTGCCCTATATAGAATCCCCCATCTAACGTTTAAGGAGTTTAGATTATGGCTTACGTGGTAGTTTCCCTAAATAGAAGGACCCCAATATAGACCCCAACATGCTAGAATCCTTCTTCTAAAAACATACCTTAAATAGTACCGCAAATTTCGGGAAACCTCTACATGTGGCCTGGAGGTTGGGGTGCAAAGGCACCCCCGGGAAGTGGGCAACAGCCCAGGGAGGCACTGGAACGATTGGTTCCCAAGGCTCCGAAAAATTCGTCAAAATTGACCTGGGCTGAAGATATACCATGATAACCATGATATGTAGCATACTAGAAAACACTGTGATATATCATAATATAGTCTGATATATTAATAACTTGATATTTTGTATACTATCTTATTATAATAGAGTCTGGGTCTGAAGGAATGCACGTTTGAGCTGAAGGACCGGGACGCGAAGCAGGGCATGTGCAGCGGTTGTGTCGGTTCAGTTAGCACAGTCGCAGCAGTGCACGCGGCTAGTTTTCTGACTTTTGGTTGGCTAGGCATGAAGGAATGGGTCCTTGCAGAAATCGCTCTATAACCCATTGTAATAGTTTCCGTTTTCTTTTCCGTTCCTTCATTCCTAGCTTACCAAAGGCCAGTTTTGTCTTACAATTTGCACGCACACACCCACACCCTGATTTCAGACTGCTCTGTCCAGAAAAATTTGTAAGCCGTTGCGATTGGAAATCCAATGCTCTGCAACGTTCACCGGGCCGAAGGCAAGCATGCAATATCCTGCAATCATAGCTATTTGAAGACTATGCGGCGCAACATCCTGCCTGCGGGCTTAGGATAAAGGCCTTGGCCTGTAGACTTCAACACTCAAGTCGAGCCTGGGAGATCCAAACCTATGTGAGCTCTGGACTAAATTTGTAGTATATCCCTTCATAGGTCCTCCCCAAAACCCTATATATTCCCCTA
>CAJNIZ010024958.1:54483-80398 GCA_905231905.1 Symbiodinium pilosum
AAAAAAAAAAAAAAAACTTAAACCGCCATAAGCGGTAGTGAAGGTCTTGAAGCAACACCTCATGGGCCCCACCCTTGCGAATGTTCCGTGAACTGCCCCAGGAGACTAACAGAATTAAGTGTGACACTAGCAGGAAACGGGTTTTGTGCGTCTGCTCCTTCACGGACAACGTTTTTTGCAGCATTTAGGGAACTCCGAGATCTCTGAATGGACCCAGGGGCTTTGGCAAAGGTTCGCCATGGCTGTGGGCCAGCACGGCCTCTCGGCAAACTGTATGACAATTCAGCTGTCAAGGCTAAAATTTGGCGAGTTCATGTTGTAGGGTTTAGGGTTTAGNNTAGGGTTTAGGTGCAGGGTTTAGGGAGTTGAAAGCATTGTTAGGCATGGCCTGTGCAGCTGAAAGTGCAGAAACCACGGCAGCTTCGACGCAGGAAGCTCCCACACAATAGTCTGCGCAAACCGCAACCTAAGAAGGGTTGAGCAATGACGGTTAGGGGCTGTTTAAATTTCAGCTTCATGTATTGAGATGCGAGCTCTAGGAGGTTCCGAACGAAGGCTCTTCGGACCGCCCAGATCCCGTAAAAATGTTATACCACCGCTCCAGCCAAAGACCTTCATTTCATACTACCACACAGATAACATGAGGCATGCATTTTCGAGAGTGATGTGGCTTACCTCAATTCATGTCTATCAGACTCCTGGGTCTCCGCAGCAACCGCACAACTTGGAGGGTCAGGAGAACTTAGGAAGTAGGTTAATATCCCCCATAACCCATGTAGTAACCCTAGTTATCACCCTTATTTATCTACTTACTAAGCCCCCTGACCCTCCAAGTAGGGGTCAAGCATAGCTTAGGACTCCCTGAGAACGAGACGAGGCTCCTGACTTTCTAGAGGTTTCCGGAAATTAGGGGTACCTTAGGGGGTCCCAATAATGAGGATTATCACATTTTGAGGTCCATGTTAGGGCCCCCGATTTATGGGAACTACGACATCCAGAGGTTTTACTAGGGCCTAGGGGCTCGCTGATAGTTTCTCTTCACCTGCTCTTTTCCCGTGACTGTTTCTCTTAACGACGATGTCTTCCCACTGTCTTGCATCACGCAACCTGTGCAGAAGCGTGAAAAAGGGCTTCAGTTCCAGCGGGAGGTCTCGTCGTACATTGGCCTTGGCTGGGCTTGCGGAGACTATGCTCCGATGCTGAGGCTTTCAGGTTTCATGATTGCTATAGAGGCTGAGCTGTGGGGCTTTGTGCAACTTGCACCCTTTTGCATGCAAGACATCAAGCTGAAACCGTGCAGAACACGGGCAAGCCACCATGAGGCCACAGCAAAGCAAAGGGAGTCCCGTTGTGGGATAGAACCTTCCAGGCACAAGGGCCTACGGGAAATTAGGGGAGTTTCTTCAGTTTGGCTCCATGAACGGCTTCTTATTGCATTGCCTATTTAGCGGTGGTGCTCCAAGTGGTTCCCCTTGCTTGATATACGAGCCCGAAACAGGGCTTTGGGGTTGTCAAAATACACCACAAAAACCTTTTCCCCCGAGACCCCCTGCACCTTGCTCTGCCAGGACCCATGCAATCGGAAAATCCTGAAGAAGGCGTTGAACATGAGGCTCCTTTGCTATGCTGGAGTGGGACAGCTGGGGGTCTTCTGCCACAAGTGTTTCCGCATGCTTACTCAGCGCCCCCCACTCGCCTTTTAGCTTTGGGCCCCTCATTTCTATGGCAACTAATTGTGGCGAGGTCTCGAGGTTCACGTCTGGGCTACAAAGGGCGAAAGCTTATGTTCAATCGAAGGTTTCAAGCGCGAAAACGGAATCTCCTTGGGCTGCCCTTGCTTCATGAACAACCAAAACTGTTCTTCTTGCTGTTGGCACGGGTATCTGGCTTTGAGGTCTCAACGCTGCAAACCTGAATCCCTCATCCCTCGACGATCTGAACCAATTCTTAAAATCTTAAGCCTGCTCCTTGATTGCTGTACTCTGTTTCCTAAAGTCCCAAACATTTGTTCAACAAAGTCCATGCTCCGTGCCTCACCTTGCTTTTTCGGCAGAGCCCATTCCTAGGTTGGGCGGGAGATCTGTGCAAAGCAGGGCATCTACCGAGACTCTCCACCTGCTCTACATGAAGGCCTAAGTACCCAGTTTTGGGGGGCCATACGTCCCCTATATAGGAGGGTCTTGGCAGGATCCGGATTGCTGTCTGCAGCGTGTAATAGGCTTGAAGTACAATGTTAATGCTGTTAGGGTTTTGGGGTTCGAGCCTTTGTTGTTTCTGCAGGGTTTGACTTCTAGTTTTCGTATTTGCCGGGCTTGTTAGCACCATTTCCTTCCAGCTAATATGTTCGCACTACACGTCACGGTTTGGCTCGTTGTAGATAGCTTCCATCATCAACACTTTGTGAGAGTCACAAATGTCTATGCCAGTCTAAAACTGCACACTCTCGGCTTACTGGGTTGCTGTTAAAGAGCTTGAACTAAGTTAGTTTAACAAAGGCACTTTACTGTTTACCATATACCATATGCTGGCCACTTGATTTGCTTTTTTTTACAGGCAGCCCACCCTCAAACTCAGACATTGCTGGTGGGACAGGTACATACCAAGGCTCCTAGAACCTGCCGCTTTTTTAGGCCTAAGTACCTGCTATTTAGGGTTTAGGGAGGGGCCATATATCCCCAATCAAGGAAGGGTACTAGGACGAGCTTGGTACACTCCTGCGAAATTTGTGGCTGGCACCAAGAGAACGATTAATATGGTGCAAATTTCTTGCTGACACGTTCCGAGATACCCGGGCAAAGGCGTGGCTGGAAAAAAGAGTCCAGACATCCTGACCTCCTGCAGCTGCCATACCTGACACAATTCCTAGTATAGGTTAGCTTGACCCCCACCCAGTAACAGGGACCATGAGGGATAATGCTGATCACATTCGTTCCCTGTTTTCATCCTATCATACCACACTTACAGGGTGGGGGATCTGTCGAAAGTATAGGGTTTGGTGGGGCTGTGCAAATTGGTGATCAGGAATCTCCCTGTTTGGGAACCCGCTTCTGTTTTAAACGGCTATGTACCAAGGTTCCGCACTTTTGCCGTGCGGGCCCGCAAGTTTCATCTGTTGGCTGTTTAGGTTAGGTGGACCCTCCGCCCGGGAATAGTGCTAAAGTTGGAATATAGGAGGAGCCTATAATATAGTTACTAGTATCCCTTATAGTGACTATTACTGGGGGTCCACCTAGGGTTTGTTTAGGATTTAGGGTTTAGGCTTCCATGATGCCTTCCCCAACAGCCGAAATGCTCTGCAAAACGCTCGAGGCCAGGTTCTTTCAAGCCTTGACCCATGGACAGATGGGAACCCACTCGATGCCCTGAGAAGCCTGCAAGAATTCTCGCCTAGCCCTCTTTAAGGCCTAAGTACCCATTTTCAAGGGCCAAAAAAACCCGAATTGAGGGTAATGGGAGGTTCTCGGCGTAGAATCCCTCCGGTCACCTACAAGTAACCCAGCCTGGCTTGGCGGATGCATGGACAACGAAAGCCAGCTCGTAGCTGTCTTGGACGTAACCTGGCTTTTATCCACAAAATCAAATAGATCACCTCTATCACTTATAGTCCCCCCTTAAGTAGATAGAATGTGGCTTGGGGTATATTATAATAAGGTCCCCATATACCCGAGATTCTTTCTACTTAAGGGGGACGGACTATAACCTCCAAAGCAAAGTTCATAGCTGTCGCCATGTTGTCATCTCTTAACCCCAGCCTGCTGGAGTCTGCCCGTGCGCGACTAAAATATGGGTTTAGGGTTTAGGTGCGGTTTAGGGTTTAGGGTAACAAACACAACTTTGCCCCCCTCGACCCCTTGAACTATAGAACCCTTTGAGCCCCTAAAGACCCGAGACTAGGCTGCAGAAAGCAAGGCTGGCAAGCAACACATGTCAAACTCCAGGGGCAAAGGCTCTGAGAAAGCCAGTGTCAGCATCTGCAGTGTCTGGAACCTCACCTGAGTAAAACTGGATCTAAGGATTCTTGGGTGCAGGAGTTTTGGGGAAGGTCTGTGGTATTACGCGGCCCTCGTGTAATGTAGCAGGCCAAAAAATTCTCAGAGATGTCAAGGTGTTAGCAACGTATACTGAGCGAGATCTGGAGGTTTCCCCAGTGCGGGTACACTTCTGCTGGGGGTCCTATCATAAGGTGAGGTCCGTTGTTTAGGGGCACTTCATCTGCGTACAGACCTCGCAACCCTGGGCCGAGGCTTACAGCTCCTCACCAAGACCTTCCTAGTACCCTTAATGCAAGTTATGTAGAGGGGTAAAAGGCGGTGTCTACAGGGGTTGGAATAATGGACAATCAGATGGCAAAGACCATGGCACATGAAATGGGAACTGGGATGACAGAAGGATGGACCAGGACACTCCTAGTACTTGAATTGGGGACACTCGGGCCTAGTAGTGGGCCTTAACAGAGGGTAGGTGGAGGGTCTAGGTAGCAGAATACCTCAGCCCGTTGAAATCAGAACATGTCTCCAAGTCAGCCCTCGCCACGTTCTGCTTCAGACACTGACTGATCTGCTGCGCATCCTCAGCGTCGAAGGTGACCTGATTGAGTCTAGCCTGCTGGGAATTGCAGCTGAACTCAACTTTGAAGCATCCCTTGCTCACATATGGATGGTGCGGTCGCATCACTTCAGACCAAAATCGGGCTTCTATTTGGGATGCCTCTTAACTCCAATCACCCGGAAACTGCATGTGTCCTACTCGCAACACCTTGGCATGCAACATTAAAGCCTTGCTCAGGCTTATAGTCTCTGCAACACTCCAGTACGTAGATCTCTGCAATAAGCGACCATGCGGGGCTGATTGGTTGCCAAGCCATAAGCCAAAACCACATAGTCGAAACCTCGGCGTGTCGCTTGTTTCAGGGCTCAGGGTATGGGTCTCCTAACTTGAGATCACCTAGGGCGGCTGAATGCTAACAGGAAGAAGAACCACCATGATGCTCATGTCAATATCAAAGTTTCCACCGCCACTCCGCCAGCATCACTACCGCAACTACCACCGGGAAGGCAGCACTGGTAATACCGGCAGACCAAGGAGCTGAAAGCTGTCTGCCCCAAGACTTCACACCGAACTCATTAAATCTATATCTCACCGAGAACCTTACGCATCCTAGAGCCATCCCAAGAAAAAGTCTCATATGTCCCTACAGACGCAAAATACTTCCCAGGGAGCCCATTTGTGCGAACATGTTTAAGCCCCCCCTAATTTACAAACCCCTCAACCCCCCGATATTAACTATTCCCCTATATAATATAGATCACCACAATGAATTTGTCTCCCTGATTTTTTAATATGCGCACTAAACCCTGAACCCTCATGCGATAGTAGTTTCCATTTTCTTTTCCGTTCCCCCATATACTATATACCCCTATGTACCCCCGCTGGGGCTTCAATATTAGGAAGAATTTGGAGTCCAGGGACTCTCCGCGCAAACGCCAGCTCGAGACTTCTGAGGCAGGTTTCCGCCCACGAAGGCCAGGTGGTTTGCTTCAATCTCCTGATGTTTTTTCTGGGGTGCATGTGGTTGTGACCGGATTCAAGAGGTAGTCTGAATTCAACTGATTTGCTTCTGTCTGCTTGACCTTATGCGCCGAAGCGGAAGATTCGATTTTCACATGCACCTGGTCCGATAAGTATTACAGATCCGCTCCGTGTGGAAATGTGAAAAACCTTCGCGTGATTTCTACTCTTGTGTTTGTTATTGGCCCGAAACAACCTAGCATACTGGAAACCCGGCCGTTACGTTAGAATTCCCATCGGGGAAGAATTACAATGGATACTGCTCTTCTTCCTTCCCGTCCACACAGATATTTCTGGTTGCGCGTGCCTTTGTCTCCCTAGCTGTACTTCAGGTCGGAGTTGCCCTGTCTGCTCAGATTCGTTCTTAGCAAGATGTTGATGCCTTTCCCAGAGCCCGGTTAAGTCTCCTCCTCGTACTCCACCTTCCATTTCCTCTTCAGACCAGCTGTGTCAGTGGTGTCCTGCTTGAGGCGCTGGGCGATGCCATAGGTGACATTCTCCTGTCCCACCTCCTTCAGAAAGGCTGCGGCGCAAATCCTCAACCTTCTACCCCAAATCCAAGAAGTAAGCTGAGCTCAAAGCGCTGGCCAGGACCCCTCCGGTACCAAGCAGGCTCCAACAACTTGGTCTACTTGGCTCTGCCTCTAAAGTTAAGAATGCCTTCAAGGTCAGGTGCCGAAAAACGGCTTTAAAACTACATCTTCTCCGACGGGTAGTCGAAAACTATCCTGTGCGGCGAGCCCTATCGCCTTGGTGTTCTGGCGTGCTGACAGGCACGTCAAGAAAGGAGTGATCAGTACTCACAGCGAATAACCTGACGAGCCAATAGACTAGTAGGGACACCAAAGTCACAGCAGCCTCAAGGAGGTACTGGATGATTGACCCCATGCCGCCCACTCCACAGAAGAAAGGCGGCAGCGCAGACTGATTCATAGGCCAGGTTCGGCCCTGCTTAGGGGCAGGGCGGAGCAAAGGATGGCACCAGGCGTGACACAGGTAGTGAGGTAGGGGGGTAAGTCTATACAGAGCGATGGAAATGGCAGAGGGCATTTTCACAGGCTATGGTTGGTGCCAAGACCATGATATCCTAAATTTCTGCCCGGGAGTCAGTGCGTTGTATAGTTAAGGTCCCATGCTGGCCCAACCAGCACGGTCGTGGCAAAACAGTGATCAGGAACAGCCACTATGGGCTATTAGACCCTAAAATTCGCTATTAGGTCCCTATTAAGGGTGGATTAAGGTACCCTGAAGGTCTAATAGCCCATAGTGGAGGGCAGCATCAGTACTGATGCCTGCCCCTCGTCGTGCATAGCAGCACGGAGGTTGCTCCAGTGCGCAGCAGCCCCAGCAGCGCGCCAGCGTTCCACCTGGGAAAGAAGGTCGGTTTAGGACTCAGAAATAGTAATAGTAATAGTAATTTTAGGGTTTTAAGGTTTAGTTCCAAGGTTGCAGAAAGCGGGATGGAAGTTGTCTCCGCTCACTATCACTCTTTGACTCGACACATTTATATTCTGGAGAAGCTTGTCTAACAAGATAATGAAAACGTGTTGACAAGTATCAGCAGTGTCTTGTGACATTGTGGCGCGTTGAGGTTCTGGTTCAACAGATCTCTTGATGGTTCGATGTGTCTGTCGGGCTCTTCAAAGAGGCCCTAAGTGCACAAATTTCTTAGAACCCGGGAATTGCTGCACTTAGGTTATCCCCAAACCTATGGGCAATCTTCAGAACCCCAATGCCTGCTACAGGTAGTAAAGTTAGATATCCTGACAAAGCCCCTATGTGAACTTCAAGTGGGCCCTCCTGTTTGGAAACCCTATGCCCTAAACGCTAGAAATCTCTACACGCCCCCTACACCAGAAAAAAACCGAGTTGTGGGAAACCCTCCAGCCTAAACCTTAGGACCTCATGGATTCCAATAATTCCCCTGTATCCCCTTTAAGAGGATTTCTATCCTTCGCAAATTCGAAGCGAAGAGAGGAGCTAGCGCGCTAGCGTCCTGTGATGTAATCACTACGTACTCCCATCATGTGAACCTTACAGTATAGGTATAGGGTTTTGGAGCTTCGGGTTACTGTATAAGTTTAGGGATCTGGGGCTTAGGGCTTGTAAGGTTTATGTATAACCTCGGAAACAGCTCTTGCAGCTTGGTCGTGGTCATCCTTCTGAACATCCCATGCTGTTCACCCGGGGACTCCCTCCTTTAAGCATTTCTCATTTCTCAACATCCACTTGGCTTAGAGGCATTCCTATGCTGACTCCCTGATACAATCCAGGAATCGTACGCTGCCGCATAACTTTCAAGCCCAAGCCTTAGGTAATCTCCTGAAACGCTCTCCGCCCCACAGCCCGAAATTGACCCTCTTGCCTCCGCAGCCGCGCGTGGGTCGCTCACAGAAAACATTTGGCAGGCAGTGTCAAAGGCTATCGTATTGGTAGGATGCTCCCTCCTTAGCTGCACTAGTTTTGGGTAAGGGTAGTTCAAGGGCCTGTAGGACCTAGCTTCTAGGGGTTCAGGATTGACGATTCAGGGTACAGAGTTTATGCTTCTTTGTGAAACTGATATTCGATCTTAATGCCTTGGTACGTGCAGCACTGTAGCCTCTTTATCGAAGGCAACATTTGGCAAACAAACAATGCAAGGCTCTCTGCACATCCGCCAGAAAGGTCACACAATGCTCAGTTCAAGGGCGATCCTTCCAGTCATCTCAGGCTATAAACTGAGACGAACAATGCCCTCACCAAAGCTGGCCCCTGAAACATTGCAGTGGCAATGCTGCGAAGACCGCTGGGTTGCAAATGACCCACCTCTCTGCCCCAAACTGGCCACTGTGCTTCCCTATGACTCTGACTGTCTCTGCATGGTTGCCCATATGGGGCAGCTGATTTCCAACGCAACCAAGTCTCCCTCGTATCAGTTTCTTGGCACCATCCATGCGGTGAGCCTCGAGGAAACAAATCGGTCAAAGGCGGTGATTGTGGGTCAGAGTCTTAGAAGTCTAGCAAAGTTTACGGCTTCAGGGCTGACTTGTTGTGCAAGCCTGCAATGGAACCAAACGTCAAAGACATGAGGATGTGGACCACGTTCCTCTTGAGTCCAACAGGTCAAGCACAAGGATGTGCGTGGCCAGCAACGGTGTCAAGCTTTCTCCAATCACTACAATGATGTGGCATGCAACAAAGGGGCAATTGACCGCACCCCACAAGAACCAACTTCACCGAACACGCACGAGTACAGGAACCTGAGTCCTTCAATCCTCGATTCTTGACATCGACGTGAAATCAACCTGCAGCTGCAGCAAGACAACCACGAACCTCGACACCCCCAAACCCACGTTCGTACATCCTGATGCTTGACCCCTGACGTCTTCGGCCTATGAAGCCTGTAGCGCTATATATCCTGAAGCTATAGACGGGCCTTAAGGTCCCACTTCTCTGTGAAGAGCCTTCCTCCCAACTTCTGGTGCCCACAGTATCCGATCACCTCAGCTCCATGCAAAAGCATCGCCCAAGTAGTCGAGGCCGAGCGAGTCTGGTGTTATTGATTGTAGGTTTGGGGACCTGGTCTCTTGAATTGCCTGCGCAGCCCTGGTGGTGGTTGCAAAAAATTACAGATACAAATCGTCCACAACCAGAGCTCTCCCTCACCCCCCGCCACCAAAAAAAAGAACGCCGCCCTCACTGAATTCCTCAACCCTGGCGGCGGCGGAGGGGCTGTCAAAACTCGATGAGAAGTGAGGAACCCCTGAGTAGCCGCCCTTCACAACCCTCCCTCCCACAACACTGAACACGAAGTCCGCAGCCAAAAAGCCTACCGAGAACAGCCAAAGCTGCCCTCACGGCGAAGCCTTGCTCCTTCAAGGTCCTAGCGCACACCTCGGAGGTGCTTTTAGGGCAGCTGAATGTGTTGGGGTGTAAAGTTTCCAGCTTGAATGCCTGCACTTGCTGCGGTGTTTGGTTCTTTCTGCTTATGCACCGTGGGCAGTGGGCGCGATAAATGCTGGTCTGCTTCTCTGGAAAACCTTACACATACCGGGCGCGCGCAATCAACACATACATCAATGTATGTTTAGGCGGGTCCACAATGAACCGACCGATTTGGCAAAGTCCAGTTGCATTTCTAGCTCATCCATTCTGCTCATTATGCATATGTTTGGGAAGGGTTCTTGAAAAAGGAGCCCACAACTTCTGCAGCGGAGGGTTGGTGAGGGAGGGCGTTTGGGGGGTGGAGGGCAGGGGGAGGGGTAGTTACGTACATTTTTGAGACCGCAGTGCCGAGAACGGCATTAAAATCAGAAGCCTGGAGCTTTTGCAGCGGAGGCTGGGAGAGGAGGACGGGTGCAGAAGCCCATTGTTTAGAAGACTTTTTGAAACAGGACTTCAGACCTTCTGCACCCAAAGATAATGGAAGGTTGGGGCAGGGATGTGGTGGATCGGGCAGTTGCGTACATTTCTGAGAGCAGTATTGTCGAGAAGAATCCCTCAAGGAGGGCTAAAGAACTTCCGCGTCTGTGGAGTGGGGTGTGCGGGGAATGGGTCTTGCGCAAAGTCTGGCAAGTGCAAAACTCGAGGATCCTTGAAGTTGCGCTCCAGAACTTGCGCGGGATTTTGCTTGGCCGTGCGAGTTGGGGGGGTGGTCAAGTTCACTGCGGACCAGAAGCAAACAGTTTCCTGCCAGGGAGGATAGAGAGAACTGAAGAATTTTCTGCGTGCTTGGCAGGGCCACAAAGCTTTTGAGTTAGGTGGATTTGCCTCGCGTATTTCGCGACGCAAAACCGCTTCGCAGAGCACTCATTTGCGGGGGCGTTGCACAAAAGTAGAGAAGCAGTGCCCTGCCCACTTCGCAATGGTCCCGCCAGGATTTGGGCGACGGCGATGGCACTAGAATCACTAGAATAAGGTCAACAAGGCCACGGTGAAGTCCTGAAATCTGCCAAGAGGAAGTGCAAACGCGATTCGCCATCGGTTCTTTTGATCGAGAAGCTTGCACGAATCAGTATGACTCTGCGGTAATCAGGGAAGCTTGGCAACATCCTTGTTGTCGGAAAACAAGTGAGGATAAGGGTTCACTGGTGCACGAGGGCGAGAGAGAGTCTTGAGCTTGTGCGGGATCAAGCTTAGGGCTTCCAAACTCGAGGTGAACAAGCCGAACTCCTTGCATACTTCCGACACCTGAAACAAGCAACTGTTGACCAGTACGTTTTCTTCACCTGCCTCTGTTTCTCAATACTGTTATTACGCATCGGGATAGGGCGTGTACCAGCTATGTCATGAGGGCACAGCTCCATTTATGCCTGCCTGCATCATATGAGTAGTTGCAACGCTGCCATGCTTGGCAAGCCGCAAGTGCAGCAACTCCCGCCCCCACGACGCAGACTGTGCCCTTGCAGCCCCGCGGCAGGGCCTGGGCACTGAAACAGAATCCTTCTAGGGGTATGCTAAAGTTCCTGAACATGATGTATGGCTGGTAAAGCCGCAAACGCTCAGATTTTTGCAAAACAGCCCCAGAAACAGTGGGTAAGTCTTCACACCTGGCAGTTTGCGGAGCCAGCTCCTGCGGGCATCAGGTCCTATTTGAGTGAAGCTTGCCTCAAATATGACAGCAATGTGTGCTTCTCAGCACTACGCTTAGGTACACCAGATTGGCATCTCTTGAATTACATTGAAGTTTGCTGAATTTGCAAGCTCCTGCCGAGGTGGGGGAATTTCTTCCTCACTGCGGCCAGCATATCCCGCAGGGGACGCGGATGCTCGGCCCCATCTCCGTGCCGGCATGGCGGCAACAAATCGCAAGCTGCAAGCCAGGACAGATGCGCATAGAGCATGGTGCGCGGAAAAGATGATGTGCGGCTAAGATGGTGGTTCTCAAGACTGGGGCATCTTGTAGGGTGACCTCAAACTATGATACCATTACGAAACCAGGTCATCATGATTCTCTCATCCAGGGTAGTGGACTCACCGCGTTCGGGAAAACAAAACAGCCAGGCCGCAGTGGCGGTGGGAGGTGGCGGCGGTGGAGGTGGTGGCAACAGCAACCATGGCAATCGCGATGGCAGGGGAAGCAGCCACCCAAGTAAGTAGCCCCACAAATCATGGGGCCTATGATGGCATTGCATCTGTCAGCTCATTGAATGCCCGCTTTCGTGCATGGTTGTAAAAAGACCGCTGAAATCAGTTTAGGTCTGAGTCTAGGGTCACGCGCTCAACCATCGTGGTGTATTATTGAGTCAGCTGAAGACAGGAACGATAGCAATTCTAACAACGATAGTCATGACCTGTTGGGAATTGAATGATCATCCCCCCCCCCCGCACCTACTTGCATGAAGACATGCACGCCCTCTCCCGAAATCAAGACTTTTCATGGTACTCTACTTCAGCTCATGCTTGGAAGTCTGCCGCCAGTCTAGGCCCCCTGACTGTTTCGCGATTCTCTGTAGCTTCCAAACATTGACTGGGCACCAACAAGAACATCAAATCCCACCCATTTTAGGTAACTGATGGACCCCAAACCTGGTGGAACAAGTGGTAGTTTCCATAAACAGAAGACCCCAAAATAGAGCCCCAAGTACTATGGTCCTTTCTATGGAACCGCATCCTCATTTTGGGAAACCCCCAAGTGGCAAAGCCTAAGCTTGTGGAGGATTCCCACCCTATATCGACCAAGCCCGACCGCCCCCGAAAGCCGCCCCAGGGGTACATGGGAGAATGGCATGTTCGGTTTAGGGCTTCAGAATGAATATTCCTAATGGAGAACCATGATTAATAACCCCCCTCCTTTTAAGGGTCTTAATATTAGGATCCCTATTATCATCCCTGTTAAGGGGAAGGGGTTTATTAATTAGCGGTCTACATTACCCCCCATACTAATACATACCTTGAAGCCGGCTTGCGGAACGTCACCCCTCGCGCCACAGCAAACGGGGAGGTAATAGCAATCGGAAGGTAAAACCAGATAGATGGAACGCGACTCCATGCTTCCGCACGAGCAAATGCCAGGGACTTAAACCAGACACACGGAATCTAGTCCGTCTACAGCTGAACGGGAAGACCCTTGTCATTTATTGCTCTCCAGTTCTCGTGGCGCTGCATCCAAAGCTCTCTGGAGCGCCAGTGGGAGCTGTGAAGATTGGCTGGGACACCAAGCAGGACACAAAATAGAAAAAAGACTGGGAGCCCAGTCGAAGCCTGCAACATGGACCAGACCCGAACAGGACACGGACCGCAACCCCGAGTAACTCGGATAATGACCGGGACACTGACCAAAACCATACCAAAACCACTGACTGGGAGCAGGACTGGGACGATAACCAGCACCTACCGGGCCCCACTGCTCTGCATCAACTTCTTTGTGTCACCAACTTCGTTTTGCATGGATCCGCCAGGCAGGGCAAGCTTGAGAAACGCAGCCATAGTCAAGAAGAGGCATCCTTCAGAATGATCTGGTTGTTAATCCTCAGACTCACTTTCCGAAAACCTAGGCTGCTCAAAGTAGAACAAACCACCATTCTTTTGCACAGGCAGAACCGGTATTTTGAAAAAGATAAGTCTTACAGGGAACCACAAACCATGTGACTGAACAGCCTGGCAGCTCATGCAATGCTTGCCTCACGTTGTGGACCTGCCCCGCTGGGAGACTTTGCAGCGGTACGGTGAGGTTGTTTTTTGAATTTTTGCTTTATACTAAGGGCTCCTGTGTAGTTGCTTGCCGGGTAGTATACCGTGGTCCCTCACCGGAAAACTATATCAAACCCAAAAAGGAACTACATAAGCTTCTGGGTAGTTATGCAAACATTTCCAAGAACCAGCTAGGCCCAGGTACGACAGCCCGACAGCCGAACAAGTACACAGCCGTCAGGAATGCACAAAGCGAACCGAATGGAACGTAGAGGAACCTTGGCAAACGTTTTCCCAAATAAGGTGCTTATGGACATTATGGGTTTATAGGCGGGTTTAGTGTATAGGGTATAGGTTTTTTTCAATGATGGAGAATCAAATGGAAAAGAAAATAGTACCATGACATGGAAACTGGGAATACGTTAGTGATGTAGAGGGACCAGGGTTTTCCAAATACCCCGCACAAACCCCGGGCAGTTACCCAAGCGTAGGCGGAGCGAGTTTGGTCATTCAAATGAATTGAACAACTTGAAAAGACAACTACACCCAACTGACCTAGTCTGTAATTCGTCCTCCATCCAGGAACAGGAGCAGGTAGTAAACGCCCACCCAGCTTCCCAAATGAGCTGTCTCCTGCGCCAGGCGCTCAAAACCTTCAACCCTTCGTCACACACTGAACGTCAGGACCCTAATTTAAACGAGAACAGAGCCTGCGATAAAAACTACAAAGCCAAATTATCAGACAACAGCACCATTGAACTTTGAACCTATGAGGACGTTGGATCTTATTTGAAAACCATCAAGACGTGAACGCCACAACCAAAACCCGACTCTACAACTTTGACAATTGCTCCTCTGCTGGATTGACCTTGTGCACAAAGGCGGAGACAAAACGCTGAAGTCAGTCGTCAAGATTCCCACCAACCAAAAACACAAATGCTTGCGGTTGAAACTACACTCAAACCCCAACATCCGCAATGCCAATGAACAGCCCAACTTCCACTCACTTACATTCACTTACTCAACAAGGACGCAGCGACCAAAGAAAGCAGAGGGCTTTCGGAGGTGAGCCCTGAAAAGTTGGCTCCCGCAGCCTGCCATCCACAACTTCAACGCATAAAAAAAATTGGAGATATGTGAAATGAAAAAAACGCGTCAAAGAGCGTATCTTTGAATTTGCTCCTTGCGCCACGGGTTGCGTTCCAAGGACTATACAGCTCTTTTGCGGTCCCCAGAAGCAAAAATGCTATACTGTTCCAAAATTTTGGCGAAAATCTAGCGAAAGTGCTGCGCTGTCCCAATCTTTGGACCCTCAGGTCGCCGGGAGGCCCTGGAGGTTTGAAAAGATTTAAAAAAAAACAGTACAACACTTTAGCAATATGAGATTGGTCTATTTTGGGACGGTACAGCACTGCTGCGGCCCCCAGAAGCAAAAGGGCTGTATTGTCCGAAAATTCTAAGCGCCTGAAAATCAGTAAACCAGGAATCCAGGATTTCCATATATTTTTAAATTGTCTTTAAAAGGAATTCATATACACCAAATTTCACCAAATTCCTTTCCAAAACTGGAAATTCAGGACTTCAGGAATTTTCGATTATTTCAACTTGAATTATAAAAGGAATTCATATGAACCAATACCCTCTTGAACATCAGCAAACCAGGAGGCCAGGACTTCTGTGTTATGCTTAATTTGATATTAAAAGGAAATCCATATAAACCAAATTCCTAGCCAAAGCCAAAACTGGAAATCCAGGATTGCAGTATTGGCACAGGTACACGAAACCTTGTGCTTGCATACAGTGAAGACATGAGTAAGAACAGACAACAATGGTTGTTGACTTGCTTGGTAATAGCCTTGAAATCACACATGTTCCCGGTAAATGGGGGGAGTAGCATATATTTATATCTCTGTATATGGTTTATGTCGGCTGATTGCGGCTCAACTCTCGCTCCGGGCGCCATACTGGGGTCTAGTAAGTAGTAAGGGATGCGGGATAAATCATGTAGCGATTACGTTCCATATTCCCTACCAATCAAGACCAGAAAGATCAACATTACAATTGCAGATTTTGAGTTGAGAAAAAGACAAGCCAAGCCCATTAACTGGTAAGGTGGATGGATTGCCAAGGCGTCTACCCATCCAACCAATGCGCTGGATATCTATGGCTCGACACAGTTCTCTTGAAACAAATTGGAAATCCCCGTGTCACATCCATAGCAATCTGGCTCCAAAACATGTTGGACATGGGTTACTCCTCAAGCTTGCTACCTGCAATGCGTCGTGGAAAGCGTCCATGCTCGTGCTGTACACCGTCATCTGTGGGATGAGCTTCGTCATGTCCGTCACAAACCTGGAACACGTTTGTTGTGGAGAGGCATCAAAATCCAGCATGACAAGTCGAACAAAATTTGTCATTTCTCACGTAAGCTATGATAAGAAACTGTATAATCTGTTCCTGCGGCCCAAGAAACCCGCAAAGGCCCTGGCTTCGCCTGCCGCAGTCAGGGATGTCTGGGGGCAGCGGCCATTCCGAAGTGCTCGCGGTGATGGCCCAAGCACATGCTCGGGGTTGCGTGCATGTGTCAGACATCTCAGAATATGAATCGTGAGAATCGCATTGGAATACTGGCCGGGCCCGAAATTTACAGCTGTAGTACGTGGGTTTCGCGTTCTTATGGTGCTCAGCATAACACCTTTCAATCTCGATGGACTTTGCTTCGGGCATCTGACCGTGTTCATGCAGGGTGCCATCTCGGAAATAAATACTTCCTGCGATCGAAAGAAAACAAATGTAGTGCGCACAGTTCCGGAAAGCCCCTGTCAAAACGGTACTGGCTATGATGGTTACCCTGATCCATGTCAGCCCAAGTTTCCCTGGAAGTCGTGCCAAGAGCTTGCGCAAAGCCCGACGTGATGTAGTGGCTCAATGCTCTCGATTTCCCAGTAGCGTTGAACTGGAGAATTCCTTGGTCGCTAAGAGCGCAAAGCCAAATAGTTTGATTGCAAGTGCAAGAACGAACTGAGCCATGCAATGTTGAACAAATATCATCAGCTACAAACTGATCCACCGGGGGGGGGGGAAATGGACTTCTGTCAAAAAACCCTGGGCGGCATAACATCGCAAACTTAAACTAAGACGTTTTACAGCAATACGTATCCAGAATTGTGATTGCAATCGATCCGCTACATAACAATGCTCTGCAAAACAAACCTTGGACAACATGGTCATTACCTCACACCTCAGATAACATGCCCTGAAATGTGCAGTGCCAGCTTTGTTACGACAATATACGCTCCCAACCAGACCGCGTTTTGTGAACCAGTCATGGCCAAAGTCAAACTATCAAAACGCTTGCGTAAAGTGATGCAATGGGCATTGCATTCGAAAAACATATCTAACAATGCCTTGGCTCAGGCCGACGGCCAAGTACATCAGCAGCGCACACACGGCGAAACAAGGACACATGCAACATATGCCCAAGGAGCTGTTGCAGAGGCTCGCGAACACAACAGCCCACGTCAAGGCATTGAATCCCATGCCCCCAAAGAAGAAGGCAGCCAACGTGGGGATGATGATGAAAAATGCGCAACACCCCAGGCTGTTGGCAATACTCTTCGAACATGTCAGCAGAATTGCAAGGCCACCATACGGCACCAGACCAATTAATCCCAGGCCAAAAACGGTTCCGGGATCTTCCTCCCCAAAGGCATCAGACATGGAATCCTACTCGTATTGGTTGGCTGCTGTGATGCAATATGATGGGTACATCAGCGATCCATGTGGGGCCTAGCTGCGTTATCTTTCCGGCTGTCATTTTTTGTGAATAGCCATGTGTGTCATCAGCATACTTGTTGCGGGGCCAAATGAGGGAACATGCTGCCAATTCCTTGCATCAGGCACATCTGATGTGAAAAACAAACTGGAGCCGTAGCAACAACTGGAGGGTTGTGTTTCCGTTACAAATTACCATAATTGTCAACAGCCGCTTCTAAGACACTATATGCTTGTTCGTTCATGCAACGGTGCGCGGGTGTGCGTGCTGCATGTACACACAGAAGTGTTTGCACGCAGAAGTTCGCCATCCCACGCCCGGCCGGGCGCGGACAGCCACAATGAAAACAAAACCGGGACTGGCCTTGCCAGCGCAGCAAGCTCGCCACGGGTGAGATTGGGACCGACGGCCAATTTGGCCAGGCGCGCCACTAGTGCGCAGCTGGGCGCAACATGTGCTGCTCCATTGTTGAAAAGCCTCACCAGTGCATGCAAGGAACCAACTAATGAACTTTCGAGCCAACAGGTTCCTTTGGGGGGACCCCCTTGGCCAGCGAGTGGGCGGGCCAGCGGGCGGGTCGGCCAGCGCTGAAAACCGGCAGCTCCTTGCGCTGAAAAACCATGCGTGTGCAAAACGATGAGAAGAAACATTGTGGGGGGGGGTGCGTGGCGCGTGAACAGTGTGCTTGTGTCAATGGGTTTGGGCAGGCCACAGTATGCCGTACTGTTGCTGCAACATGTACAAGCGTTCGAATAAATCATGCGAAAGTCACAGCATGGCTTCGTTTCCCGACGTAAAAGCATGTCCAACCAGTTATGGAAGGTCATGCCTTTTTTGGAGAGCCTGAACGTAAACTTTTCGTGGAATCGTTTGGCGGAAAATGTCAGGTTGTTGGGTATTCGCTACAGGGCTCAGGGCAAGAAACTTAGAACACAGGCTTTGGACAGACTCCAGTATGGGCTCCGCGCCAAGCAAATGGCGATCATGTGGAGGGGACCCATCATTGCAAGCAATCGTTTCCCCGCAACATTGAAAACCACGGTAACATTACATTGTAAACCTACAAACCTAAAACTCCGCAAGCGCATAATGCATCGCAAATTAGAATAAATCATTGTCTTTTTTGAAAGTGACGCCGTCAGTCAAATCTTATTGGGAGAACCAAGGATTTTCAGCCTCATGTTTTATTTCTTTCTAAATCGAACTGCATCATTGTAGTGGAACTTGGGGTTTGTGAGCTAGCTGGATTTGGAAGGGTGGCCCTAGCACAATCTCCTCGCCTCCAGAGATCTCTAGATTTGAGTCCTGCAGTAAACAAGCTCGCACATTATGCTTGGGCCGCTTTGGGTTCCCAAACCTCTGAGATTGGGTCCTTACTTAAAGCAGCTGCATGACCCTAGAACAAGGGGCGCTAGGGCCGTTTTTCGCCCTCAGGCCCCTAAATTTGAGTCCGTACCTAAAGCAGCAAAGTGGCCCTAGAGCAGCAAAATGACCCTAGCACAGTGTGCGTCCGATTTTGGACCCCCAGATCTCTAAATTTCCGTTCCCAAAACAACAAAATGGCCCTAGCAATGCGTGCTAGGGCCTTTCCCCCTCCCCCTCCCCCGTGGTCCTGTGGGGTGCTGGCACCTGCGGTTCTCCAGCATTCTTTTCCGGTGACAATCAAAAATGATTTTGGCTTGGTGGTTGATGGCTTGCACATGGTCACCCCCACCAGTGCACACAAAAAGCTTAGCTGCATCTTCTTTTTGTGTGATCCTGGGGTGCCGGCACTTGTGGTTCTCTAGTATTCTGTTCGGTGACAATCAAATCTGAGTTTGGCTTGCTGGTTGATGAGTTGCCCCTCCTGTGGGTTTGGCAAGCAAGCATGAACGGGCTTCTTGTTTTTTCCCCTGCGGTATTGCGGGGTGTTGGCACCTGTGGTGCTCTGAGGTTTTGTTTTTTCCCCTCGGACTTTTCCTCGCAGCTGTCTGTCCCTGGTCCCCAGATCTCAATCTGCATGGTTGGCTGACCATCCTGGTGCCATCACCTCAGAGTGTAGGGCTTCAGCAAACTAAGCAAGTGTTTTCCCATAGTACATCCCGATAATTGGAATTTTCAGCGCTGTAGGGACTTTCTGTGGATTATACAAGGACGCCTAGTTTACACAAGGGCTCCTATGTAACAAGCCCAAAAAGAAACCACGTAAGGTTGTTATGCAAACATTTCCAAGAACCAGCTAGGCCCAAGTACGCTGGCCCGACAGCCGACCAAGTACACAGCCGTCAGGAATGCACAAAGCGAGCCGAATGGAACGTAGAGGAACCTTGGCAAACATTTCCCCAAATAAGGTGCTTAGGGATATTATGGGTTTATAGGCGAGCATACTGTTTAGGGTACAGGTTTTTTCAATGATGGAGACTCAAATGGAACAGAACATGGACAATAACATGGAAACTGGGAATATATTAGTGAGTTACAAGGATCAGGGTTTCCCACATACCCCGCACAAACCCCGGGCAGTTACTCAAACGTAGGCGGAGCGAGTTTGGTCATGCACATGAATTGCCAAATCCAGCAAGGTAAACAACTTGTAAACACAATTACCCCCAATGACCTAATGTGTAATTCGTCCTCCATCCAGGAACAGGAGCAGGTAGTAAACGCCCACCCAGCTTCCCAAATGAGCTGTCTCCTGCGCCAGGCGCTCAAGACCTTCAACCCTTCGTCACACACTGAACGTCAAGACCCTAATTTAAAACGAGAACAGAGCTCGCGGTAAAAACCACAAAACCAAATTATCAGACAACAGTACCATTGAACTTTGACCCTACAGAAACATTGGATCTTAATTGAAAACCATCAAGACCTGAACGCCAGAACCAAAGCCCGACTCTACAACTTTGACAGCTGCTCCTCTGCTGGATTGACCTTGTGCAGGAAGGGGGGGACAAACCGCTGAAGTCAGTCGTTACGATTCCCACCAACCAAGCACACAAATGTTCGCAGTTAAAACTACACTCAAACCCAAACAACCGCAACGCCAATGAACAGCGCAACCTCCACTCACTCACGCTCACTTACTCAACAAGGACGCAGCGACCAAAAAAAACAGAGGGCTTTCGGAGGTGAGCCCCGAAAAGTTTGCCCCCACAGCCTGCCATCCACAACTTCAATGCATAAACAAATTTCGAGATACGCGGTACGACAAATGCCGGCATAAGGTGTGAATTTGCGACTTGCGCGAGGGGTTGCGTTCTAAGGATAATGGCTTTTGCGGCTGATAATGAATGGGGTTGGACTGTGGCGAGCACAACCATAGGGATCGTGTTTGATGTGCTCCTGCCCAGGATAACATACGGGGGGTTGGTAAGGGATGCGGGAATAAATCATGTAGCAAGTGTATTCCATATTCCCTATTAATCACCAGAAAAATCAACATTACTATTGCAGGTTTCGAATTTAGCCAAGGGCAAGCCAAACCCACTAACTGGTAAGGTGGATGGATTGCCAAAGCGCCAACCCATCCAACGAATGCACTGAACTCCAGTGGCCAAACCGTATTGGTGTTAAAGAAGTTGGACATCCTCATGTCACATCCAGAACAATCTGGTTCCAACACATGTTGGACATGGGTTACTCCTCAAGCTTGCTACCTGCAATGCGTCGTGGAAAGCATCCATGCTCGTGCTGTTTGCTGCCATCTGTGGGATGAGCTTCGTCATGTCCGTCACAAACCTGAAACGCGCATGTTGTGGAGAGGCATCAAAATCCAGCATGACAAGTCGAACAAATGTTGACATTTATCCCGGATGCAATAATGCAAAATCTGTTCTCGAATTGCCCAAGAAGCCCGCACAGGCCCTGGTTTCGCTTGCCGCAGTCAGGGGTTTCGGGGGGCAGCGGCCATTCCGAAGTGCTCGCGGTGATGGCCCAAGCACATGCTCGGGGTTGCGTGCATGTGTCAGACATCTCAGAATATGAATCGTGAGAATCGCATTGGAATACTGGCCGGGCCCGAAATTTACAGTTGTAGTACGTGGGTGGCGAGAACTTATGGTACTCAACATAACACCTTGCAATCTCGATGGACTTTGCTTCGGGCATCTGACCGTGTTCATGCAGGGTGCCATCTCGGAAATATATGCCTCCTGGGATGGAAGGAAAACAATTTTAATGCGTACATTGCGCGAAAGTGTACCTGAAAAAGGTACTTGCTATGAGGGTTATTTAAATCCATGTCAGCCCAAGTTTCCCTGGAAGTCGTGCCAAGAGCTTGCGCAAAGCTCGACATGATGAACTGGCTGAATTCTCTCGAGTTCCCAGTATCGTTGAACTGGAGAATTCCTTTGCCGCGACAGTTTGATTGCAAGTGCAACACTGAACTGCCACGTTGAACAAATATCATCAGCTACAAACTGATCCACCGGGGGGGAATGGACTTCTGTCAAAAAACTCTGGATGGCATAACGTTGCAAACAGAACTAAAACGTTTTACAACCATACGTATCCAGAATTGTGATTGCAACACTTGAAACGGATCCGCTACATAACAACGCTCTGCAAGACAATCCTTGGACAACATGGTCATTACCTCACACCTCAGATAACATGCCCTGAAATGTGCAGTGCCAGCTTTGTTACGACAATATACGCTCCCAACCAGACCGCGTTTTGTGAACCAGTCATGGCCAAAGTCAAACTATCAAAACGCTTGCGTAAAGTGATGCAATGGGCATTGCATTTGGAAAACATATTTAACAATGTCTTGGCTCAGGCCGACGGCCAAATACATCAGCAGCGCGCAAATGGCGAAACATGGACACACGCAACATATGCCCAAGGAGCTGTTGCAGAGGCTTGCAAACACAACAGCCCACGTGAAGGCATTGAATCCCATGCCCCCAAAGAAGAACGCAACCAACGTGGGGATGATGATAAGAAACGCGCAACTCCCGAGGCTGTTGGCAATACTCTTCGAATATGTCAGCACAACTGCAAGGCCACTATACGGCACCAGTCCCTTCATACCCAGGAAGAAAACGGTTGCGGGATCTTCCTGCCCCATGGCGGCAAAAACGCGATCCTTACTCGTATCAATCGGCTGCTGTGATGCAATCTGAGGGTACATATCTGAGGGTACATCGGCGAACATGTGGGGCCGAGCTGCGTTTGCAGTATCTTTCCGGCTGACGTGCTTTGTCAGGAACAGCCATGTGTGTCATCAGCCACGTTCCCTGTTCATGTCACATGTCATCAGCACAACTGGTTCGGGGCCAAATGGGCCAAAATGCTGCAAATTCACTGCGTCAGGAACATGGTGTGAAAAAACAAGCTAGAGCCTTAGCAACAACTGGAAAGTTGTGTTTCGCTTCAAGAAGTTATAATTGTCAACAGTCGCTTCAAGGACACCATATGCTTGTGGGTTCATGCAACGGTGTGCGCGTGCGCGCCTCATGTACACAGAGGAGTGTTTGCAGCACAAAAGTTCGCCATATTCTTATCCCACGCCGGCCGGGTGCAGACAGGGACTTGCCAGCGCTGTAAGCTCATCGCGTGTGAGATTGGGACCGACGGCCAATGTGACTAGGCGTGCCCATGGTGATCATGGTGCGTAGCTGGGCGGAAAATGTGCTGCTGCATTATTGGCAAAGCCTCACAAGTGCAGCGCTGAAAGCCGGTAGCGCCCAAGGAGCGCACATTGCGCTAAAAAAACGGTGCGTGCGCAAAACTGTTTGACCAAACATTGTCGCGGGGAGGTGTGGCGGGTGAAAAGTGTGTTTTTGTCAAATGGGTTTGGCAAGCCACGGTGGGCCCAACTGTTGCCGCAGGATGTACGGCCACGTAAAAGCATGTCCAACCAGTCATGTCAGGTCATGCCTTTTTCCTGGGGGGCTTGAACTCAAACATTTCGTGGAATCGTTTTGGCGGGTATCCGCTACAGGGCTCAAGGCAAAATCATAGGCGTGGGACAGACTTCGCGCCAAACAAACACCAGCATGTAGAGGACATTTTTTTGACCGGACTTTTGCGACTGCACTGGCTTGGTCTCTAGAAGCCCGATCCTGCCGCTACGCCCTCAGCGGCGAGTGGCTGAGCTCGGGCCCTGCAACGGGCTCGAGCAGCAGGCACGACCGAAGACCGTGGTCCCCACGGCATGCTGCACCGCGACCGACAGGATGCTCCACCATCGTTGGGCCCAACCGGAAGCCGGTGCGCGTCGCACCGTTGGCATCCGTTGGCGGTGCTTGGCAAGCCCGGATGCAATGCGGAGCATGTCCTGAACGAACTGCAAGGCGTCTCCGTTCCAGCGTTCCCCTACCTCAGAACCGAGCACGTCCGACGCCAGCCAACTCATCTGCAACGCGGAGCGCGGCTTCATCCGTGTCCACCGCACACGGGTGAGGCTGCCCCATGCGTGTCAGAGGCGCCATAAACCAAACGGTCCAGCCGGCGCCGATCTTCAGCGGCTACCCTTGGAGCCGTGGCATTGTTGCGGCACAATTTGGCCTTCTGGGCCGACCGCTTCGCGCGCAACCCGGATCCATGCCCGTTTGACCACCTCCGCGCGCCTCGCCAACAGGCCTGAGCGCGGGCATGCCAATGCGTGGTCGCCAAAAGCATCCCTCACATTCCAAATCCCGGCGAGGGGCTGCATCGGCGGGCGGTCACGGGCAGCGCGAGCCGCAATCGCCAAAGCCTGGCGAGAAGGCGGCAAACACGGCAACAACACGCGGTCGCGAAACTAGGAGTTGCGAGAGCGCGATGCAATCAAGAGCCTCAGAAATTCAAGTGACAACCTGGGAGTCATAGTAATTTGGGATTTTGAAGTTGTCCACACATAGACGCGGGCCACGACCGGGCTCCGGCCAAGTCCTTGCCATGTCTCTTTTCCTCAGGAAGGCGCCCTTGCCAAAAAAAACCGCTTCAACAATAGGTCATGAAAGCTTCTATTGCATTATGTTATTTGCATTTTGTCCGTTCCTCAAGGAAACGCCGTTGCCAAAGAAGTACCGCCGCAACATGCCGGACACAGCAATTCAAGCGCGCTCTAAGGCGTTTCGCAATACGTATTGCAGATTTCATTGCGTTCTATTGCGACGCCCCTCCAAAGAGGTACCGTTTCAACATGCCGGACGCGCCAATTTCTTTTTTTCCTCGGACCTTTTTCCGCCTGCAGTGTTCACGTGGGTCCCTGCGCACGGCGCCCCAGTTTCAGCCAGCACGCATGGGAAGGCGGCTGCTGGCGGGGGCTGCCTGCCAACGCGCATCGGCAAGGAGTTCGTGCAAGGCGGGCTCGGGCCCGCCAGCACTAAACTCTCCGCCGGGGGGCAACTCAAGTAGGGATGCTGCAAGGGCTCGTGCCAAATTGGGCGCATTCAAAAGCATTTCGCGATATGTCATGAAGTTTTTGCTACTTTTTAATGATTGTTTTTTTGCCCGCTCCTCGAGAAAGTGCTGTTGCCACATCCGGACGCAGCAGACTGAGCACATTCTGATGCGTTTCATGATGCGTAATGAAGGAGTAGCAGCAGCAGCAGCAGCAGCAGCAGCAGCAGCAGCAGCAGCAGCAGCAGCAGCAGCAGCAGCAGCAGCAGCACTAGCAATAAAAGTTGCAGTAGCACCAGCAGCGGTTGAAGTAACAGTGGTAGCAGCAGCAGCAGCAGCAGCAGCAGCAGCAGCAGCAGCAGCAGCAGCAGCAGCAGCAGCAGCAGCAGCATCACTAGCGACATTATGCAAACACAACCTCCCTTTTTATTATTATTATTATTTTTTATTTTATATATTTAACACGTCTGAAAAACAGGAATCGGACTAACAGTTGAACAATACCTGCTTCCAAAAGAAGAACGATACCCCGAACGATATCCGCAAAGGTGATTTGAAGGCACCTGCCCACGCTATGCTTGAAGATGAAATACTTGACTTGCAATCCGTGTTTCGTCAGATCTTGCCTGAAGAGCACCCTTGCGGCAGCATGCTTTCAGGATGGCACGAAATGTAGCCGAAAGGGCAATAAGAATCATGGTGTTTTGCGATTGAATAACACGAAGAGTAGCAACGAAAACAGCCGCCGCCGCGAAGCGATTGTGCTGAACAAACGCTTATAGCTGCAATTGTTGTTATCATAGCTATGCAAAGCACCATTACCATGTTTTTTTGCCTTTCCGGTTGCGATTCTTGCGATGCGACTGCTGGGACAACAGTCATCCAGCATCGGTGGTTACTGCAAAAGCTGCTACCACAAAAGCCTCCACCACAGCCGGAATGAGCAGGAATCGTGTAATCGTTGTGAACGACTGCGAATTAGTAGGAAACGACAGGACGCACTAAAACGTATTGGGAAATGCTAGGAGATACTAATAGTCAATATGAGTTGTTCGGAAATAGGGAGGTATGAGAATGATTACACAAACATCATAAAGAAATACTATAACATGCGCATGTCACTGTTCTCTTACAATTCCTGGTAGAAATGGTGTTGAACCAATGCAAAGCATGTACATCAGTTAAAACAAACACAACATGTGAAAACTGAAATGACATAAACCCTGGTGTTCTCTTACAATTCCGAATGGAGCTGTGTTCAAGCAAGCGTAATGTGAAACTAGTACTCTAACGGGAATATTGGGAATCCCGACGGTACACCACATTTGGGTCATGTGTATGGCCATCGGGCGACGTAACAACATACAGGCCAGCGCGCAAAGGGTCTTCACGCAAAAAACGAGACAAGTAGTGCAAACGCAACGAGAGCGTTCTCCCATGCGGGGCATCCAATAACACAGCCCGCAAAAAAAGATCATGCAACGCATCCAAGTCCGCGTTCTAAGGGGCTTGCGTATACAAGGCAGGGATGCATCTGAACGGATGGTTCAGCGCGAATCCCTTGGAACACGACGAACAAATACAAATGGAACATCCGATATTGAAGTCAGGAAGAAAAAAAAACAAAAAAAAAAAAAAATCTGGGCCCACATT